>ML286571.1:0-18793 GCA_005239495.1 Nicotiana undulata
GTCGTGGTTTTTTCACCTTTTGAGCCAGGTGTTTTCCACGTAAAAATCTCTGTGTTTTTACTTCATTGCATTTATTATTCCGCAACAGTAGAAGTTGGAACACCAATAAGAACCAGGTTCTTCTAGTAAGACAGCACTCGAAAAATTAGACACCGCACAAATCACCCCCCCTCTTGTGTGGTATTGAAGTATAAAACATCATAGACTTGCCTTGCCACCCAGCTTATCGAGTGTTCATACGGTATTCCATGTGTCGATGCTCTGGAAGTATATTGATGGCCCGTCGCATGTTTTATACTTCAGCACAGTTCAACTCGAGGGTGATATGTCATATGAGGTCGAGCCAGTGGCCATTTTGGGTCGTCAGGTAAGAAAGTTGAGGTCTAAGGATATAGCTTCAGTGAAGGTGTAGTGGAGAGGTCATCTAGAAGAGGAGGCTACTTGGGAGACCGAGTGGGAGATGCAGAGCAAATATCCTCACTCGTTTGAGACTCCGGCTATCTTTCTAGACCCGTTCGAGGACAAACGTTTGTTTAAGAGGGGGATAATGTAACGACCCGGCCGGTCGTTTCATAGAATCTACATTATTATTATTGTTTGTGACTTATCATGCATTGGTTATACTGTTTGTAATATGTTGGAGTCGGTTGGCTCGGCTTCAGAATGGTTGTAGTAGGAATTGAGACACTTAGTCTCTAAAAATAGCCTTATAGTTGGAAAAGTCAACTGGGAGTTGACTTATTGGTAAATGATCTCATAATGAAGATTTTATGGCTCGGATAGCTTCGTTAGGTGATTTGGGATTTAGGAGTGTGTTCGGAATATTTTTGTGATGTCCGGTGTAGATTTAGGCTTGAATTGGCGAAAATTAGTTTTTGGCAATTTCCAGTCGGCAGTGGAAAATAGGCTATCGGGGTTGAAATGGTATTCTGGAAGTTGGAATAGGTTCGTAATGTCATATTGGATATGTGTGCAAAATTTCAGGTCAATCGGATGTGTTTTGGTTGGTTTCAACATCATTGGTGGAATTTAGGAATTTCAAAGTTCATAGGCTTGAATTTGATGTGATTTTGGTATTTTGATGTTATTTTGGGTGTTCCGAGGATGCGACTAAGTTCGGATGATCATTTATGATGTGTTGGTATGTTTGGTTAGGGTCCCGTTTGGCTCAGGATTGATTTCGGATTGTTAACGAGAACTTTTGGAGTTGGAAAAATGCAACTTTCAGCTATTGGTGTTTCTATTACTGTGATTTCCGCACCTGCAGATATTTGACCGCTCGTGCGAGCCGCAGAAGCGACAAGAAGGTCGCATGTGCGGGTTTCTGAGTCCTAGAGGAAGAATCGCAGAAGCGGTAGCATTGGCCGCGTCTGCGAGCCGCAAGTGCGACACTTGGGCTGCAGGTGCGAGAATTTGTCCAGTTAATGAAATTCCGCAGGTGCGGTCCCATAGAGCGCAGGTGCGGATCGCAGGTGCGAATAAAAGGGTCGGGCAGGTGCAAAAAGCATGGGCAGAAAGCATAAAAAGGGGACTTAACGATTTTTAGTCTTCTTTTCACCATTGTTGTTGCGGGTTCCGAGCTTTCTGAGGGTTTTTGAAGAGGAAAACGTTTGTTCTTCATCGAGGTAAGATTTTAGGACTTATTAACTGGATTATATGTGATTAAGGTCCTTATTAGTAGTGTTTAATTGGGAAAGATTAGTGGAAAAAGGGGAAACTAGGGCTTGAGTTTAAGAGACCTTTTAAGAGTGATTTGAGGGGTTATTTGCACTCCGATTTCAATGTTCTTTATATGTACCAAATCGTGAGATGATGAGGATCGCTTTAGTAGAAAGTTTGTCAAGTTCCGAGACGTGGGCCCCGGGGTCGAATTTTGGCTAATTTCGGGAATTGTGCATAAAGTTGATATTTTTCTATTGGGTTTCATCCCCTTAGCATATATTGATGTGAAAAGTCTGAATTTGATAGATTTGGAGCACTCGGAAGTTGATTCGAGGGGCAAGGGTGTTGCGGAGTAGCTTTCCGGGCTAGTTTGAGGTAAGTAATGTCTTTAAATCCTGTCTTGAGGGTATGAAACCCCGGACTTTACATCCTTTCACTATTTTGGAGTGACACACACACTGGATGACGAGTGTGGGGCGTGCACGAGTTGAGAAATTGGGAATTTGTTCCTTCTGAGGCAGCTATTGAGTTACGAAACTGCTTTTAAATCATATGTTAAATAGTATTACTATGTTCTTGATATATATGGGTTGTAAGCCACGTTTGGGGCCTAGTGCCGATCTGTTTAAACCCCTTGGGGGATATTTTCTAATATTCCTCACGTAATAAATATGACTTTACACTAAGTCTTTCTTGTAAAATTGTTTGATACTCAGATTTGTGATATTATCATTTCCTGAAATGAATGCTGTTTTGGGTCGAGAATCCCGTTATTTATCCCTTGGCATGTTGAGAGTGTCTGACTAAGTGAGGCCGAGGGAAAATACTATGAGGATATTTATGATATGAGAGAGGCCGAGTGCCTGAGTGATTGATGCCATGATTTGGGTGTTTATAACGCTTGGCCTGTAGGAGCCCCTCCGGAGTCTGTACACCCCCCCAGTGAGTGCAGGTACCTACTGAGTGCGAGTGCCGAGTGCTTAGTGCCGAGTGACGAGTGATTGGGAGGTATGAGTGACTGTGATGTGCTGAGTGACTGTTACTGGGTGATGGTGAGGTGTTGAGTAGCGGTTTATGATGATATTTTTGCCGAGTTCTAATTATGATTCATTTCATCCTTTTATACTGATATTTTGGCAATTTTACTTAGAAATATTGGAAACTATACTTGTTCAAAGCATTTTTACGGAAATTGGTTTTCAAACATATGTACTAAATGTATACTTTATTAAGACTCAGTATTTTACTATTTGTGGATTGGTGTTTTGTCTTGTGTGTTTCTTATCTTCTGACGTGATTTATTTTCATTACTACTGAGTTGGCGTACTTATCATTACTCCCTGCACCTCTTTGTGCAGATCCAGGTACTGGTTCTGAGCAGTAGCCATCTGAGTTCGTTCATCGTCAGCATTCGGGATTTCGAGGTAGCTGTTCAGTGTCCACATCTTCTCCATTTCCCTTCCTTCATTAGTATTTAGTATTTTGTTCTGAGACATTGTTTTATGACATTAGCAGTGTTAATATTATTCTTAGATGCTCGTGACCAGTTGACTCTAGTTCTGGGGAATGATTTTAGACTGTTAGATTATATTATGATTTGTTAAAGACTTAGAAGATTTTATACTTGCTATTAATAAATTTTGATAAATTTTATTTAAAAAGTTGTGTAATTATATGATAGTGACTAACCTATTTCCACGATAGACGTCATCACAACCCGTTAGAATTTGTGATCGTGACAAGTGCTTTTTGTAGAATCAGCTCAGTCAAATGGAAGTAGTCGAGAAGAAAATGATGTCATTGTAGAATATAAACAAATGACTGCAATTTATTCAGTCATTACCTTTTACTTTAAACACGCAATCTCACGCAGTCAGAAAATGTGTTGGTTAATTATAGTACTAAATTGGCAAGAAATTCTACCCAATTTCTCGTATTTCGTTTCTCCAGTTTAATGATGGTTTTCGAAGTAAGGTTTTACACGCTAAAGTGTTACATAAGCATTAGAAGTATATGTACATTTTCACTCTCTTCGAGCAAGTCAGAAGAAAAATATATTACTACCTCCATTTCAATTTATACACCGTATTTGAGGTGACATGATATTTAACAAAGAAAGAAAGACTGTTTGAAATTTTTGATGCGAAATAAATCATAAATATTTATATGGTTGTATCGATTCATTTAGGATAAATTAGGTATTATAATGATATTTATTACTTTTTAATAAGAAAATACTACATTCTTTTCCGAATTAATTAAAAAAAAAAAGTGCCATATAATTTGGGACGGAAGATGTAGTTATAGCATCTCTTAAAAAAATATCTTTGTACTTTTTACTTTTTCTTTTATTTTTATTTATATTTTTTTCTTTTCTTCTCTTCTCTTCGACATATAGAAGTCACTAGCAATTATTTTTATGGTTCTCGTTCAATTTTGTTTATTAATCTGTCACGACTCAAACTCCTAACCTTAAGGATCGTGATGGCTCCTAACACCATACTGGCTAGGCAAGCCAATGTTAGAACTTATTTAATTAATTTTCATTAAATTCTATTTAATTATAATAGAACAATTCAATAATAAACTAAATGTATTACTTCCATTGCATAAATCCACGAATAGAATAATAAATGAATAATTAAGCTGAGTCACTACTAAATATATAACTATAAGACTACCCTAGGGTCTTGTGTCACAATTCACGAACCACCAAGAATACTACAAAACAATGGGTTGAAAGAAATAATATATCTATTTCGAATATAATAAAACAGTGTCTATAAAACTAAGAGAAGACTCCAGAAATCTGCGGACGCCAGCAGATCTACCTCGTGTCTCCGAATGATGAATGCGGGCTACTAAGATCTCCTAACGCTGGGCGGTACCTGGATCTGCACAAAAGAGTGCAGAGTGTAGTATCAATACAACTGACCCCATGTACTGAGTAAGTGCCGAGCCGAACCTCGACGAAGTAGTGGCGAGGCTAAGGCGGGGCAATGTAAAATAACCTGTAATAATATATATATATATATAATGAAGCAAGAAAATAATTCTAACCAACACAAGAACAATAAACTGTAACAATAAATAAAATAACTCAGTTGTCTTTTACAGGCCTCAGCCGTAACCAATTTCTCACATAAATTTCAAGAATTCCAAATTTTGACTTTAAAATATAAGTAAGGGTAAAATACGTAAAATAGTAGGGTAAATCAGTAATTTTCCAAATCTTTACTTTTTCTTGAAAAATTAGAAAAACATAGGTGTCCTCCCTTATTGCTCCTTGTTGCGGCGTGCAACTCGCTCCCACCTGTCCACCCCTATTACACCTCCATATCACCCTTATTACACCTGTTGCAGCGTGCAACCCGATCCCACCTGTCCACCCTTATCACTCCTTGTTGCGGCGTGCAACCCGCTCCCACCAGACATATCATATAAATTTATTTATTTATGAAAACTTTCACAATTCAGGTCAAGCCTTTCACAATATTTTTGTCTCAACAATTGTAAACAGAAAACGATATAACTCATAAACTTCATCAAATATCAACACATAATGAAACCAACCAGAACATATATAAATATCGTAACGTTGTCATCCAGCTCAATCCTTATGTATCATAACAAAAATCAAGGGAACAGCCAACACTTCTAACATACTTGAAACAATACTTGACAATAATCTAATGAAACCAAATAGCCATTGAAACCTCATTGATCATAAAACAATTAATCTGGGAAGCAAATAATTGGAAACGGAGAAGGGATCATGTTTATCAAATAATTTGGTAGTACATAGGTACTCGTTACCTCACATATACACCACACACAAGCAATTTCACATAACAATCAGATTGGGGATTCCTATTCCCCCCAGTCAAGGTTAAACCAAGCACTTACCTCGATCTCACAAGCAATTCATTGCTATAGCATTGCCTTTCCTTTAGAATTTACTTTTCATCCGGTCGAATCTATTCACAATTGGTTCAATGTTATCAATCATAGCCTAAAGGAATCAACTTTATTGAAAAACAACGGTTTTCCTATGTTTTCTTACCCAAATTCAAAAATCGACCCCGGACCCGCTTGGTCTAAACTTGAGGTTCGGACCAAAACTCATTTACCCAATCTCCCCAGAGCCCGGATATGAAATTGGTATTGGAATCCGACCTCAATTCGAGATCTAATTCCTCAAATTTTTAAATTCCTAAGTTCTACCCAAAAACCTAATTTTTACCATGAAAACTTTAGAATTTTGGTTGTAATCTTGTTAAAAGTTGTTAGGAATTGAAAAGAATTAATTGGAGATCACTTACCAATGGTTTGGAGAAGTTTGGGTATTTGGAAAATCGCCTATGGAGGTTTAGGGTTTGAGAGAATTGAAAAAGAAGTGAAAAACCCGTCAAAAATATGATATAACAAGTTGCGGGTCTCGCATTTGCGAACCCTGAGATTTTCGGGACAAAGGGAGTTTCGCAATTGCGACCCAGAATATCGCATTTGCGAGATCTGAGGCTGGCCATTGACTTCGCAAAAGCGAAGCCCCATCTTGCATTTGCGAGATTTGAGGCTTGCAACACCAGACTTCTGTTGTTGGGTATTTTTCTAAATCTAGACACTCCGTAGCCTACCCGAAATCACCCGAGCCCTCAGGGATCCAAACCAAACATGCACGCAAGTCTAAAAATATTATACGAGCTTGCTCCTGCGATCAAATCATAAAAATAACATCAAAATCTACAGATTTAACCTCAAAACTCAAGATTTTCTCAAGAACACTCAAATTCCTAACTTTTCAACTAGGTGTCCAAATTATATCAAATCAACTCCGATTCTCATCAAATTTCACAAATAGGACTTAAATATCATAACAAACTTGTTCCGGGCTCCGGAACAAAAATGCAGGCCCGATATCATCCATTTCATATATTATTTAATTTCTTTATTTCTTTTATTAAGTAGTAGAATAATTTTCTTCAAAAAATATTTTCTAAGGCTAGACACCTCGGAATTCAATTCCGGGCATATGAACAAGTCCCATATTTTAGTGTAGACCTCTCAGAATCGTCGGAACACAGATTCAGGTCCGTTTACCAAAAATGTTGACAAAAGTCAACTAAAACCAAATTTTAACTCTAAAAATTACTATTTCTCATATTTTCACATAAAAGCTTTCCTGTTTCACGTCCGGACTGCGCACGCAAATCTAGGTAATTAAAATTAGTCTTTTTATGGATAATAAGCCTAGAATTAAGTCTAATTACATAAAATGATCCCTTGGGTCATCACAATCTGCACCTCTAAAACAAACGTTCGTCCTCGAACGGACATAGAAAATTGCCTGGATTTTCAAACAAGTGTGGATAGTTACTTTGCATGTCTGACTTAGACTCCCAAGTAGCTGCCTCAACGGGCTAACCCTTTCACTGCACTCGAACTGAAGGATAACTCTTTGACCTCAACTGATGAACTTGCCGGTCTAAAATGGTCACCGGCTCCTCCTCATAAGTCAAATCCTTGTCCAATTGGACAGAACTAAAGTCTAACACGTGGGATGGGTCATCATGATATTTCCGGATGATAGACACATGGAATACTGGTTGAACTGAGGATAACCCTGGAGGTAATGCAAGTCTATAAGACACCTCCCCCACTCTATCAAGAATTTCAAAAGGCCCGATGTGCCTGAGGCTCAACTCACCCTTCTTCCCAAATCTCATAACACCCTTCATCGGTGATACCCGAAGCAATACTCTCTCTCCAACCATGAATGCTACATCTCAAACCTTACAATCAACATAACTCTTTTTCCTAGACTGAGCTGTACGAAGTCGCTCCTAAATATTCTTGACCTTATCTAAGGCCTCCTGCACTAAGTCTGTACCCAATAACCGAGCTTATCGAGGCTCAAACCATGCAACTGGCGATCTACATCGTCTCCCATATAATGCCTCATAGGGAGCCATCTAAATGCTCGACTGATAACTATTATTATAGGCAAACTCATCTAACGGCAAGAAATGATCCCAAAAACCTCTAGAGTCAATTACACAAGCGCGGAGCATATCCTCTAAAATCTGAATAGTACGCTCGGACTGCCTGTCCATTTGAGTATGGAATGTTGTGCTCAATTCAACTCGGGTACCCAACTCACGCTGAATTTCCATCCAAAAGTGCGAGGTAAACTGCGTACCCCGATCAGAAATGATAGACACGGGCACACCGTGAAGGTGAACAATCTCCCGAATATATATATCAGCCAACCGCTCTGAAGTATAAGTACTTGCCACTGGAATGAAATGTGCTGATTTAGTCAGCCTATCTACAATAACCCAAATTGTGTTAAATTTACTCTCAGTCCGTGGGAGTCCAACAACGAAGTCCATAATGATACGCTCCAATTTCCATTCAGGAATCTCTATCTGCTGTAGCAAACCACCGAGTCGATGATGCTCATATTTCACATGTTGGAAATTCAAACAACGAGCCACATAAGCAACAATGTCTTTTTCATCCTTCTCAACCAATAATGCTGCTTCAAGTCCTGGTACATTTTGTTTGCACCTGGATAAATGGAATACTTAGAACTGTGAGCTTTATCAAGAATCAACTCACGAAGGCCATCAACATTAGGCACACATATACGACTCGTCATCCTCAAGACACCGTCATCTAGAACTGTAATGTTTTTGGCACCACCGTGCCGAACTGTGTCCCTAAGAACCATCAAATGTGGGTCATAATCCTGCCACTCTGAGATGCGTTCAATTAGAGAAGACCGAGCGATTGTACAAGCTAAAATAATGTTGGCGAAATATCCAACCTCATGAACTGATTAGCCAAAGTCTGAATATCTGAAGCCAGCGCTTTCTCCCCAAGTAGAATAATGCAAGGCTGCCTGTGCTCACCGACTTTCTACTCAGAGCATCTGCCACCACATTGGCCTTCCCGGGATGATATAATATAGTGACATTATAATCCTTCAATAACTCCAACCATCTCTGCTGTCTTAAATTTAGATTCTTTTGCTGGAGCAGGTACCGGAGACTACAATGATCAGTGAAAACCTCACATGGCACACCATAGATATAGTGCCTCCAAATCTTCAATGCATGAACAATGGTTGCCAATTCTAAGCCAAGGACAGGATAATTTTTCTCATGAACTTTAAACTGACGAGATGCATATTCAATCACCCTTCCATCCTGCATCAATACTGCTCCAAGTCCAACTCGTGAAGCATCACAATAAACAAGAACTTGAACATGATGACAACACCAACACCCGAGCTGAAGTCAAGGCTGTCTTGAGCTTCTAAAATCTCGCCTCGCACTCATCTGACCATTTAAATGGGGCACCTTTATGAGTCAATTTGGTCGTTGGGGCTGCTATAGACGAGAATCCCTCCACAAAATGGCAGTAATAGCCTGCCAACACCAAGAATTTCTGATTTTTGTGGCTGTAGTGGGTCTAGGCCAGTTCTTGACTGCTTGTATCTTCTTAGGATCTACCCGGATACCCTCTGCTGATACAATATGACTCAAGAAAGCTACTGAATCTAACAAGAACTCACATTTTGAAAACTTGGCATACAACCGATTATCCCCCAAAGTCTGGAGTGCTATACAGAGGTGTTGTTCATGCTCCTCATGGTTGCGGTAATATATCAGAATATCCCCAATTAATACAATTACAAAAGAATCTAGGTGAGGCTTGAAAACCCGATTCATCAAGTCCGTAAAGGCTGCTTGAGCATTAGTCAAACCAAAGGACATCAACAAAAATTCATAGTGCCCATACCTCGTCTGAAAGGATGTCTTAGGAACATCGGACGCCCTAATCTCTAGCTGATGGTAACCAGATCTCAGATCAATTTTTGAAAACACACTAACACCCTGCAGCTGATCAAATTAATCATCAATCCTCATCAATGGATATTTATTCTTGATAGTTACTTTATTCAACTGCCGGTAGTCTATACACATCCTCATCGACCCATCATTCTTCTTCACAAACAAAACCGATGCACCCCAAGGCCAGACACTAGGTCTAATAAAACCATTATCAAGCAAGTCTTGCAACTGCTCTTTCAATTCTTTCAATTCAGGAAGGGCCATTCGATATGGAGGAATGGAAATGGGCTGAGTTCCTGGAGCCACATCAATACAAAAATCAATATCCCTATCGGGTGGCATCCCCGACAATTCTACATGAAACACCTCGGGAAACTCACGAACAATAAGCACCGAATCTATAGAAGGAACCTCAACCTCAGAGTCACGAATATGAGCTAAATATACCAAACACCCCTTTTCAACCATATGACGAGCCTTGGCAAAATAAATCACCTTACTGGGAGAATGACCAGGAGTCCCTTTCCACTCTAATCGAGGCAACCGTGGCAAGGCTAAAGTATCTGTCTTAGCGTGACAATCCAAAATGGCAAAATACGGTGACAACCAATCCATGACTAATATAACATCAAAATTAACCATGTCAAGAAGCAAAAGGTCTACACTAGTTTCAAGACCCTCGATGACTACTACGCACGAACGATACACACGATCTACCACTATAGCATCCCCCACCGGTGTAAACACATAAATAGGAACACTCAAGGAATCACGGGGGACAATCAAATACGAGGCAAAATAGGATGATACATAAGAATAAGTAGACCCCGGATCAAACAAAACTGAAGCAGCTCTATCGCAAACTGAGATGATACCTGTAATAACAGCATCGGAGGACTCCGTCTCAGGCCTTGCTGGAAATGCATATAATTGGGGCTGGGCCCCGCCACCTTGAACTACGCCTCCAGGAGGACCTCTAACAGGTGGACCTCCACCTCTAGCGGGCTGGCCTCCACCCCTAGCAGACCTTCACCTCTAACAACCTGACCCCTATTTCGGGCTACCTGTCCCCTACCCCTAGTTGGCTGGGAAGGTGGTGCTGGAGATGGTGCCGGGACTATAGCACGGGAACCTTGATACTGAAGTTGATTACTTGCATATTTTGTACAAGTCCTCCGAACATGCCCATATTCACCACACTCAAAACATCCCTCATGATATGAAGACTGACCCTGATGAATCGACTGACTTCGATAATAACTCCGTAGAGTATGTGCTGTAATAGGAGCTGAAGGAGCACTGTAGACTAGCTAAGAAGGAGGAGGCGTATAAGAACCACAACCACTTGAAGTACCATATGAAACCTGAAGTGCTGAGTGAATTGGCATTGAACACTAGGCTGTGCCAAATGAAATCCCGCCTCCAGACGAGGCACCACTAAATCCACCGGAATGACGAGGTCTCTTGTCTGACCCCTGACCTCCCATCCCAAGAACCGACTCAATCCTCCTGGCCACATTAGCCGCATCCCGAAAAGAAATATCGGTCCCTGTCTCCTTAGCCATCTACAACCTGATGGGCTGAGCAAGGCCCTCAATAAACCGTCTGACCCTCTCTCTCTCTCTGTGGGAAACTAAAGAATTACACTTAGCCAAATCTACAAAACGATTCTAATACTGGGTGACAGTCATGCTGCTCTGCTGAAGTCTCACAAACTGACAACGCTTCTCCTCTCGAGTAGTAACAGGCAAGAACTTCTAAAAAAAGAGATGAGAAAACTGATCCCAAGTCAAAGCAGGCGATGTAACGGGTCTAGTCAACAAGTAATCCGTCCACCATTTCTTGGCGAAACCAGTCATCTGAAAAGCAGTGACATCTACCCCATTGGTCTCGAAAATACCCATATTACGCAAAACCTCATGAAACCAATCCAGATATTCCTGAGGATCCTCTAAAGTCTCACCACTGAAATGAACAGGAAATAACTTAATGAATCTATCCAACCTCCACAAAGAATTGGTGGACATAGCTGCTCCATCAACAGGCGGCACTGCAACAACTGGCTAAATTAATCTAACTAGATTAGCCGTTGGGGTCTGAAATTGAGGAGTGGTCTGATCAGGAGTACGAGTAACAGGAGTCTGAATCCCTCCTCCAGCCTAAGATGTGGTCGCTGCCACGGGGAATGTGCCAGCCTGGGCTACACTCTCCATGATGCCCACTAACCGAACCAAAGCATCCTGAAGCATTGGGGTGGCAATAAACCCCTCTAGGACCTGAGCTGGTCCTGCTGGAACGGTCTAAGCTAGAACCCCTTCAGGTATCTCAACCTGGGGCTCCGCAGCTGGGGTTGCTGTCTGAGCAACGGGTTGTGTCCTGCCCCTGCCTCGGCCTCTGATATGGCCTCAGCTTCTGCCCCTATTAGGAGCTGTTGTTGCTGCTGGAAGATTGGATGATTGGTCAGCGGAAGAGGAACTACGGATTCTCTCCATCTGCGAGAGGATAGAAGAGTTCAAATCAGTATTTGAGATAACAAGAATCACACGATAGAATAGAATAAAAATTGAGTTGTTTCCTAACTCGATAGCCTCTGAGAGATAAGTATAGACGTCTCTGTACCGATCTTTCAGACTCTATTAAGCTTGTTTGTGAATTGTGAGACCTAGGCAACCTAGTGCTCTGATACCAACTTGTCACGACCCAAACTCCCAACCTTAGGGATCGTGATGGCGCCTAACACCACACTTGCTAGGCAAGCCAAAGTTAGAACTTATTTAATTAATTTCCATTAAATTTTATTTAATTATAACTGAACAATTCAAAAATAAACTAAATGTATTACTTCCATTGCATAAATCCACGGATAGAATAATAAATAAATAATTAAGACGAGCCACTACTAAATATATAACTATAACACTAACCCAGGGTCTTGTGTCACAATTCACGAAACACTAAGAATAATACAAATAATGGACTGAAATAAATAATATATATGTTTCTAATATAATAAAATAGTTTCTATAAAACTAGGAAGACTCTAGAAATCTGCAAACGTCAGCAGATCTACCTTGTATCTCCAAATGATGAATGCGGGCTACTAAGATCTCCTAACGCTAGCCGGTACCTGCATCTGCACAAAAGAGTGCAGAGTGTAGTATTAGTACAACCGACCCCATGTAATGAGTAAGTGCCGAGCCTAACCTCGACGAAGTAGTGACGAGGCTAAGGCGGGGCAATGTAACATAACCTGTAACAATATATATATATATATATATATATATATATATATATATAACAAAGCAAGAAAACAATTTTAATCAAAACAAGAAGAATAAACTATAACAATAAATAAAATAACTCAGTTTCCTTTTCCAGGCCTCAAACGTAACCAATTTCTCACATAAATTTCCAGAATTCCAAATTTAGACTTTAAAACAAAAGTAAGGGTAAAATACGTAAAATAGTAGGGTAAATTAGTAATTTTCCAAATCTTTATCTTTTTTGAAAAATCAGTAAAACATAGATGTCCTCCCTTATTGCTCCTTGTTGCGGTGTGCAACCCGCTCCCACCTATCCACTCTTAATACACCTCCCTATATATCACCCTTATTACACCTGTTGCGGCGTGTAACCGGATCCGACATGTCCACCCTTATCACTCCTTGTTGCGGCGTGCAACCTGCTCCCACCAGATATATCATATAAATTTATTTATTTATGAAAACTTTCACAATTCAGGCCAAGCCTTTCACAACATTTTTGTCTCAACAATTGTAAACAGAAAACGATATAACTCATAAACTTTATCAAATATCATCTCATAATGAAACCAACCAAAACATATATAAATATCGTAACGTTGTCATCCAACACAATCCTTATGTATCATAACAATAATCAAGGGAATATACAACACTTCTAACATACTTGAAACAATGCTTGACAATAATCTAATGAAACCAAATAGCCATGTAAACCTCATTTATCATAAAACAATTAAGCCAGGAAGCAAATAATTAGAAACAGGGAAGGGATCATGTTAATCAGACAATTTGGTAGTGCATAGGTACTCGCCACCTCACCTATACACCACACACAATCAATTTCACATAACAATCAGGTTGGGAATTCCTATTCGCTCAAGTCAAGGTTAAATCAGGCACTTACCTCGATCGCACAAGCAATTCACTACTCTAACACTGCCTTTTCTTTAGAATTTGCTCCTAATCCGCTCGAATCTATTCACAATTGATTCAATGTTATCAATTATAGCCTAAAGGAATCAACTTTATTGAAAAACAATGGTTCTCCTATGTTTTCTTATCCAAATTCAAAAATCGACCCGGGACCCACTTGGTCTGAACTCGATGTTCATACCAAAACCCATTTACCCAATCTCCCCCGAGCCCATATATGCAATTGGTATTGGACTACGAACTCAATTCGAGGTCTAATTCCCCAAATTTTGAAATTCCTATGTTCTACCCAAAAACCCAATTTTTACCATTAAAACTCTAGAATTTTTATTGTAATCTTGTTAAAAGTTGTTAGGAATTAAAAAGAATTAATTGGAGATCACTTACCAATGGTTTGGAGAAGTTTGGGTCTTTGGAAAATCTCCTATGGAGGTTTAGGGTTAGAGAGAATTGAAAAAGAAGTGAAAACCCCATCAAAAATCTGATATAACAGGTTGCGGGTCTCGCATTTGTGAACCCTGAGATTTCTGGGAATTATCGAAAATGCGATAATGCATTTCTCAATTGCAACCCAGAATATTGCATTTGCGAGATCTGAGACTAGCCATTGACTTCGCAAATGCGAAGCCCGATCTCGCATTTGCGAGATCTGAAGCCTGCAACACCATACTTCAGTTGTTGGGTATTTTTCTAAGTCTAGACACTCTGTAGCCTACCCGAAATCACCCAAGCCCTCGGGCCTTCAACTAAACATGCACGCAAGTCTAAAAATATCATATGAACTTGCTCGTGCGATCAATCATCAAAATAACATCAAAATCTACAGAGTTAACCTCAAAACTCAAGATTTTCTCAAGAACACTCAAATTCCTAACTTTTCAACCATGTGTCCAAATTACATCAAATCAACTCCGATTCTCATCAAATTTCACAGATAGGACTTAAATATCATAACAAACTTGTTCCGGGCTCCGGAACAAAAATACGAGCCCGGCATCATCCATTCACATATTATTTCATTTCTTTATTTTTTTTATTAACCAGCAGAATAAGTTTCTTCAAAAATTATTTTCTAAGGCCAGGGACCTCGGAATTTAATTCCGGGCATACGCCCAAGTCCCATATTTTACTGCAGACCTCTCGAGAACGTCGGAACACAGATCCGGGTCCGTTTACCAAAAATGTTGACCAAAGTCAACTAAAACCAAATTTTAACTCTAGAAATTACTATTTCTCATATTTTCACATAAGAGCTTTCCGCTTTTACACTTGGACTGCACACGCAAATCGAGGAGATTAAAATTAGTCTTTTTATGGCTAATAAGCCTAGAATTAAGTCTAACTTCATAAAATGATCCCTTGGGTCATCACAATCTCCATTTCTAAAACAATCATTCGTCCTCGAACGGACATAGAAAATTTCCTGAATTGGAAAACATGTGTGGATATTTACTCTGCATGTACGACTCAGACTCCCAAGTAGCTGCCTCAACGGGCTAACCCTTCCACTGCACTTGAACTGAAGGATAACTCTTTGACCTCAACTGACAAACTTGCCGGTCTAAAATGGCCACCGACTCCTCCTCATAAGTCAAATCCTTGTCCAATTGGACAGAACTAAAGTCTAACACGTGGGACGGGTCACCATGATATTTCCAGAGAATAGACACATGGAATACTGGATGAAATGAGGATAACCCTTGAGGTAACACAAGTCTATAAGCCACCTCCTCCACTCTATCAAGAATTTCAAAAGGCCCGATGTGCCTGGGGATCAACTTACCCTTCTTCCCAAATCTCATAACACCCTTCATCGGTGATACCCGAAGCAATACTCTCTCTCCAACCAAGAATGCTGCATCTCAAACCTTACGATCACCATAACTCTTTTGCCTAGACTGAGCTGCACGAAGTCGCACCTGAATAATCTTGACCTTATCTAAGGCCTCCTGCACTAAGTCTGTACCCAATAACCGAGCTTATCTAGGCTCAAACCATCCAACTGGCGATCTACATCGTCTCCCATATAATGCCTCATAGGGAGCCATCTGAATGCTCGACTGGTAACTATTATTATGGCAAACTTGGCTAACGGCAAGAACTGATCCCAAGAACCTCTAGAGTCAATTACACAAACACGGAGCATATCCTCAAAAATCTGAATATTACGCTCGGACTGCCCGTTCGTCTGAGCATGGAATGTTGTTCTCAATTCAACTCCGGTACCTAACTCACGCTGAACTGCCATCCAAAAGTTCTTGGTAAACTGCATACCCTGATCAGAAATGATAGACACGGGCACACCGTGAAGGTGAACAATCTCCCAAATTTCTATATCAGCCAACCGCTCCGAAGTATAAGTACTTGACACTGGAATGAAATGTGTTGATTTAGTCAGCCTATCCACAATAACCCAAACTACGTCAAATTTCCTCTGAGTCTGTGGGAGTCCAACAATGAAGTCCATAGTGATGCGCTCCCACTTCCACTCAAGAATCTCTATCTGCTGAAGCAAACCACCGAGTCATTGATGCTCATATTTCACTTGTTGGCAATTCAAACAACGAGCCACATAAGCAACAATGTCTTTTTTCATCCTTCTCCACCAATAATGGTGCTTCAAGTCCTGGTACATTTTGGCTGCACCTGGTGTCGCGCCCCCTATTTTCTTAAGTGGAGATCATGTTTATGACATTCTGACAACTCCTTTTGAAGGAAGAGGGTTAAAAGAAGAGTCGCCACCTAACGATGTTTATGGTGCGTTAGGGCACCTAAAGTAATTAACTCATAAGTCTAGTTTGCATTACCAGAGATTAGGTAAGGGCTTGAAGTTATCCCAAGGGGAAGGTATTAGGCACCCCTCAGGATCCACAACTGTGGTTCCCGGACAAATGGTTTTTGTGAATTCGGACAATAAGAAAATGACAAGTAAAGCTCATATAAGAGGGGATTTCAAACAAGTATTGAAGTTTATTAAAAGTTGAAAGAAATCAAAAGTTAAGATTTGAGAAGAGACGTCCTAGGTTTAAAGTAATATGGATCACATCAATGCAATACCCAATAGGCAGAGCTACGCGTGGTTTTAGCTCATCGGTCATCACATCCATATTCTACCCCTTCCCACCCCGCGAAGGTATCTAAAACGCGTGTTGGTCACGAAACTTATTGCGTGCTATTACCCGTCCCATCCTATTAGGTTTTGGAGGAAGTTAGGGACTACTATTCCTAGAGGGCGAGTACTTGGCTGAACCCCTAGATTAAAAGGACAAAATTCTAAACGACAAACAAAACAATTAGGACTGCAAATACAGGGAAGAACATAGAGGCAGATATGAGGCTCAAGTATTCCTCCAAAAATTGTACACATAATTAGCACAACTCAACCACAAATGAGGTCTTAAATTTCAGAACCTAAGGCATGACGTCTAGGCGTGAATGTAGTAATGAGGCAGTGTTATCACAGAGTTTCAGAGAAAGGATTTTTACCATTTTCAAACTATTTATTTCTTATCCGTAATTAGCCAGACACTACACAAAGAGGAATAGTTTTCCAGTTTTAACAAGTGTTAATACCTAAGGTTTGCCTAGGCGTATTAAAATACTCTAATTATACTGTCTGGTTTAAGAAAATAATAGCTAGACAGGGTGAGTCTGCTTTATTATTACGAGGATAAGAGTTTAAACAAGTATGGATGCAGGTCCTGGAAACATGGTATCTAAATGCAGGCAGGTTGTAGAATGATGCAAACATATGCATGTTTTTCTAGATGCATGGGCGTTTTCAATATTAGAATCTATTCTTTTTAGCGAGATTCATTAGCACATTCTTTTTGAATGAAAGCAGAACACACAGAGATGTAATTCCTTGTTAAGTTACTGAAACCTAATACAAGATTTCTAAGTGTTCACATCAATATGTTTTTAACACATGATTTTGGCATAGATAACATGAGCATGCTGAGAATGAAATCCTAGGTAATCATGATTTCTGATGCAAGATTCGATAGTTGATGTTATTATTTAACCTAAAATAGGATTTCTAGATGAAAAAATGTAGAGGCAATAACATTATAACAGCCGTTTCTATTGTTGGTTAACTAGAACATGATTTCTAGGTGGATATGAGTACGATGGGGATGCTGAAATAAATAAACCTAAACATCAGGTTATCTAATTCATGAATGACAGGTATTCCTAAGCATGGTGGCTATTGCACATATATAGAATAAACCTACAACCATGGTTTCTACCCATATCTATACTAAGCATGCATAACCCCACCCATTTCACTATCCAACCCCAGAGTCGTTTTGACAATTAATTATTACATACCAGCATTGCACAAATTATATAAGTAAATAGGAAGATTAAGAATTTACACTATAGGGAGCCTAACAGTAGGCCCAAGTCTCCAGATCCAATAATTCCATATGCCATGACCTTTTATAACCCAGGTGTGTCAGAGTACCTAAGGACCTTAGAGGATCCCAGGCAGTGCTCACACCCCGGGTACCCTAGCCAGGAATGAGTAAGTGTAGTGTGGAATGCCAGTCTTGTGTGTCAGAGTTCAATGGGTACTCAAATGGTCCCCAAGGTAGTGCTCACACGAAGGGGGTTGAACTTAGAAACTAGGAGTAGTGAGATGTGCTCATAGTTGTTTAGAAGGAGTTGAGTTGAAAATAGTTTTCTGACATAATTGTTTTGAAAAATAGCTTTAGAGAACAGCATAAGAGTTTGTTTTATGAAACTAGTTTGAAGAGGAAAAGAGACATGACAATCGCCAACTTAGAAAACATACATAGTTCAAACGCAAACAAGGAAAAGGGCATTGGGGACAAGTAATACATCTATGAAAGCATAGTTGCACATAGGTTAACATCAGAGAAGTCTTACAGAACTCAACTAGTTACAATAATGATTTATCATAAATGTTCATGTTCATGCCAAAGAGTTTAATAACATTAGATTGAGGGGGGTGCCAGAGTTACACATTGGGTTCAAAGGAAGGTTTCAGGATTACATAGTAACTAGGTATCATGAGTACATACTTGTAGTGTCAGGAATCAGGGGGGG
>ML286571.1:18827-51060 GCA_005239495.1 Nicotiana undulata
GGTATGATGAGTTTATTGGTGGGGGGTGGGGAACGGGGGGGGGGGGGGGGAGGAGGGTAAGGCAGATTCATAATATAACATATAAGAAAAGTACTGGACATGCTGAACTGAAGGGAAAAGAGATCACATAGACAAGTAGATATGATAAACATAGAGGGAAAGAGAGATCACATAGACAAAAAATAAACATGCTGAACTAAAGGGAGATCACATAGAAAAAAATAAATATGCTGAACTAAAGGGAGATCACATAGACAGACTAGACATGCTAATTGCAAGGCAAACACCAGAACCCCAAGTAGAAGCATAAGAGACATAGAAGGAATCTTAATACAAACAGAAACATACTATTTTAGATGCTGTAGGCATAAACTGAAACCATACTAGGTTAATGAGAGAAATGAATAGCAACAAAGTGAAGAGAGGCAGAGCAGTAGTGTGTAGATACAACAGAACAATAGGGCAGCAGAGCAATAGCACAATAGAATCATTCAGTTTTGGCTTGCAGCCAACTGAGTTACAAGTAACAGCAAGAGAAGCAAGACAATATGTGTGTGTGTGTGTAAGAGAGAGCTTAGAACAGTGTGTCTTGTTCCTGTGTGTGTTGGTCCCTTATGCTAAAGAGGGAGTAGGGTATTTTTAGTTTTGAAAACGAGTAGAGAAAATAAGGTAAGGAGTAATAGTTTAATATAGTTATAGAAATAATGTTCAATCAGAATCAATCAAAGACCTGGACTCCCTTTAATTAGGGAGTCATAGTTCAAACGACAAAGTTAGAGTTAAATAAGGAAAAGAATCAACTATAAAACTGACCTTTACCATAACAGGAGTAGTAAAGTATATAACAAGCAATTAAGTCTAGGTACATAACACATAATTAGGGAAAATATATGTCAAACAATCAACGGCCTATTCGTGCACATAAATAAGGTATAGTACAATTTAGTTCTGAAAATTATTCACAAGAATCACGACTAGAATTGAAAATCACAGGGACTCAATATTAACTAAGGAAAGTATCACACAAAAAAGGAAACAATTCAAAAATCAGTATAGAAGTACAAGGAAAATACACAAAATCACAAATTCAGGGAAGATATCACAAGTCTGAGGAGATTACACAAAATCAGTATTAATTATTATGTGAATAATCAATAAGGCAAATAGTCAGACCTATTAAACGTTAAACAACATGTATTGAACAAAATCAGAGAAACCCTGAGCAAGCATTTGGAGAAACAGTAGAAGATTGAAACCTTAACAACAAGGTAAAGCGAGAATCACAAAGAATACACAAATAGTTTCATAAGAACAAACACGCAGGAACATACAGTTAAGGCATCCTAGAAAATTAGGTCTTTTTAGCATAATAACTTAGATAACAAGAAAAACATAAGAGAATCGTTTAAACATGGTAGAAAACACTTAAAATTGGAAGAAAAATCATTTTTTGAAAGGGGTTAAGAAACCCTAGTTTTTGAAATGAAAGATCGTTAAAGATGAAGGCTTTTTCAGAGAAGAACATGCAAAGAAGCTCCGTAACATCGTAGATCTAAAGCACATCTAGAGGAAATCAAAAGACATAGGGTTAGGGTTTCGTGGAACCCAGAGTAGTAGGAAAAACCTCAAAGACGTCGCCGGCTTAAGCCGGAAAGGTTGTAGTTCTTAGTCAAACGGCCGGGGGAGGTCGGAATGTGGCATGGGGACCATCAGAGGTGAGTGAACCGCTCCAGGTTTGCCTGAGGGCTTTAGGGTATCACTAGGCCGGTGCAAGAAGGATAGATAACCAGGAGATAATGAGGAACTATGGTTTCCGGTGAGAGAACCAGCCAGAGAAGACGAACGGAATCCATCGAAGGAGAGAAGCCAAAGGATACTTCTATAGAGAACCAGAGACGAACATAGAGAGATAGAGGGACTATGAGAGGTGAGAAATGAGGGGTCAGACAAGGGGGTAGTTGGGGTTTAATTATGGTAACGTTGATTTGGACCGTTGATCTTATTTGATCAACAATTCAGATCAGGTGTGGGGTTGAGCCGAGTAGGATATTAGTTGGGCTGGGTTAGAGAGTGGGTTTTGGGTCTGGTGGGGTTGGGTTAAAGATTGGCTAGAATTTAAATAAAAATGGGCTAAATGTTAAATACCCTAAAAAATAAGATAATTAATTAATTAAAATAGTTGATAATTGTGTAAGATAAAATTAAACCAAATAAATGAAATTAAGATAGTTAACTACTATAAAAATATAAAATGATCAGTTGTTGCTTTTAAAAAAAATGATATAAATGTATATTTGTGCTATTATCGCAAAGTTGCTGAAATTAGCTAAATAATGCCAATATTGGTTAATTTGCGAAATAATTAAATTCTAATGGAGCTAAATAGGATTATGAATAACATATTGAGCAAGAAGATGTCTTGAAATCGTTTACAATATCATTTATGCATAATTATGAATAATTATGGAACATAAAATATTAAATAAACAGGAAAATAATTTGATAAAAATACGGAAAATTATGGAAACATATCAATTGCTGTAAATAGTGATTTTGAAGGTATATATGCAAGTTTGAAAATAATTTTGAGGAAAAATTGGGTATCAACAGCTGCCCCTCTTTAGCCCGGAAGGATGAAAGAGTTGTCGGGTAAAGATATGATGGCCAATTTTGACCGAGTGGAAATAGTATGAAAGATTTAGGCCGCATACTTATTTCTGTGTTGCCTACATATCCCTGATTTTACAGGAATCAGGCCGTATGTAGTTCATGAGTCACCAACAAAGTATACCAGTGACGTTTTATAAGGACGGACGCAAGGTGCAAAGCGAGGTGAGCAAAATGGTTTACGGGGTAGTTAGGAGAACTGGAGCGGTCTGCTCCTGCCTGGCTGGTTGTTCCTAGCCGGATTTCCTGCTAATGAATAACAAGCGTATGTTGTGCGTAATTTAAACATGATGCAGATTCCCGTTGGACTATGAATGCTATTTTCGGACAGTTGAGGATGGCGTCCTTAGACCATGATGTCCTGGGCCATGAATCGTTTGATGCGGGATTCGCAGGCTATGAAATGATGTTCTCGGGCCATGAAGATGGTGCCTCCGAACCATGATGCCTTTGAATAATGATATGCAAACTGATAAAAGAGATCCTCAGGCCATGAAATGATGTTCTCGGGCCATGAAGATGGTGCCTCCGAACCATGATGCCTTTGAATAATGATATGCAAACTGATAAAAGAGATCCTCAGGCCATGAAATGATGTTCTCGGGCCATGAAAATGGTGCCTCTGAACGATGACGCCTTTGGATAGGTTGGCGATATTTCAGCCCATGAAAATGCAATAGTATGATGCTATCAAGATAGAGCTTAGTCTTGCGAATTAAAAGGGCAGAGCTTAGCCCGAAAGGAAACGAAGTAGATACTGGTAGAGATAATAGTTGCTTTGAAAAGTAAAAGGGAGGCAACACTTAGCCTCAGAAGGTAGAATGGTAGCCTTATGCAAGATGTAAATGCAGGTGGAGACAGCGTTTAGTCTCGAAAGGCATAATAGGTAGACTTATGCAAGAGATAAAATGCAGGTGGAGACAAAGTTTAGTCTCGAAAGGCAGAAATGTAGCCTTATGAAATGCAGATGCAGATGGAGATAGCGTTTAGTCTCGGAAGGCAGAAAGGTAGCCTTATGCATGAGATAAAATGCAGGTGGAGACAGCGTTTAGTCTCGGAAGGCAAAAAGGTATCCTTATGCAATGCTGATGCAGATGGAGACATCGCTTAGTCTCGGAAGGTAAAAAGGTATCCTTATGCAATGCTGATGCAGATGGAGACAGCGCTTAGTCTCGGAAGGCAAAAAGGTAGACTTATGCAGGAGATAAAATGCAGGTGGAGATAGCGTTTAGTCTCGAAAGGGAGAAAGGTAGCCTTATGCAGGAAATAAAATGCAGATGGAGACAGCGTTTAGTCTCGGAAGGCAGAAAGGTAGCCTTATGCAGGAGATAAAATGCAGATGGAGACAGCGTTTAGTCTCGGAAGGCAGAAAGGTAGCCTTATGCAGGAGATAAAATGCAGATGGAGGTAGCGTTTAACCTCGGAAGGCAGAATAGTAGCCATATGCAATGTAAGTGCAGAAAATAAAAATGCAGATAGGAGTTCTTAGCTGGTGATAAATTGCGGCAATATGATCGTTGTGAGTATTGCGATAAGTGAAGTGCCGTTTGTGGTGATAATAAATGTCGGCGTGTGCGACGAGCTTGAGAAGTGTGTCTTTGAGCAATATATGTCCTTCGGGTGGATAATATGTTTTTTGGGGGCCTTTCCATCTTTGTGCCTGCATCCAAAGAAAGATTGTGAGTTCTGTAAAGGGAAGGTTAGTTCGTATCCCTCATGGTTTTTCTTGTCGCGTTTTCCTGATTGTGATGATACTGTCTGTATCACTGCGGGTAGCATTTGCTAAACAAGCTGTTTAAAAAAAACAAATATGCATGATTTTGTAAAGATATAAGCATATAATCTAAATATAGTTTTTAGATTAACTGACGACTGGAACGCGGTTCAAGACGTTGCAACCTCTCCTGCCACGGAATTTTGAGGGTCCTCCTCAAAATTCTGCCCCAGTTTGATGGGTGAATACTTCTGGCTGTTGCTCGTGCGGCGATCGACTGAACTTGCTTCAAAATTTTGCCCCAGTTTCCATTCGTGGGGAGAATGAAATTTTTATTGAATTGTGACCGAACCCATAGGGCTACCTACGTATCCCCTCTTAAACGACAATCAGTTCAGGCGTAGTTCAATTTACGTTGTTAACGAAAGCATAAGGAATTACACATAGTAGCGCTTGACTGCATCTGAATTGATTGGTTTTGGAAAAACTTCTCAGTCCATTTCTGCAAGTATGAGTTCTCCTCCTGTCAGCACTCTGTGAACCATGTACGGACCCCGCCAGTTGGGAGAAAACTTCCCTTTGGCTTTGTCTTGGTGAGGAAAGATTTTATTTAGCACCAACTGCCTTGGTGTGAATTGTCTTGGCTTGACTTTCTTGTTGAAGGCTCTAATCATTCTGTTCTGATATAGTTGACCATGACAAACTGCGTTCATTCTCTTTCCGTCTATGAGGGATAGTTTCTCATAAGGGTTCCTTACCCATTTCGCATCGCTGAGCTCAACTTCTTGTATAATTCTTAGAGATGGAATCTCAACCTCGGCTGGAATAACGGCCTCTGTACCATAAACTAGCATGTAGGGGGTTGCCCCGGTTGATGTGCGGACAGTGATGCGATACCCACTAGGGCGAATGATAACTTTTCATGCCATTTCTTTTGCCTTTCTATCATCTTCCTTAGTATCTTCTTGATGTTTTTGTTAGCGGCTTCTACAACTCCATTCATCTGAGGTCTATAAGCTATGGAGTTCTTGTGTTTGATCTTGAATGTTTCACACATGTGTTTCATCAAGTCACAGTTGAGATTAGAACCATTGTCGGTGATGATTGAGTCTGGAACTCCGAACCGACAAATAACGGGTCGCGGACAATGTCGGCCACGACTTTCTTTGTAACTGCTTTGTAGGAGGTTGCTTCGACCCATTTAGTAAAGTAATCAATGGCAACCAGAATAAACCTGTGTCCATTGGAGGCGGCAGACTCGATAGGTCCAATGTCGTGCATGCCCCAAGCGGCGAACGGCCATGGTGAACTTGTTGCGTTAAGCTCACTCGGAGATACCTTTATCATTTCTTCATGTATCTGACAGCAGTGGCATTTCCGGACGTACTGGATGCAGTATGTTTCCTTGGTCATCCATAAGTAACCCGCTCGGAGTATCTTCTTTGCTAATACAAACCCGTTCATATGTGGACCGCAGGTTCCAACATGAATTTCTTCCAATAGTTTTGATGCTTCTTTTGCATCGATGCACCTTAATAACCCCAAATCAGGAGTCCTCCTATACAGGATTCCTCCGCTGTGAAAGAAATTGTTAGACAATCTCCAAAGAGTGCGCTTCTGAGTGGCATTTACAAGCTCTGGGTATTCTCCTTTTGCAAAATATTCCTTGACGTCATGGAACCAAGGATTTCCGTCCGCTTCTTCTTCGACATAGGCACAATAGGCCGGCTGATTTTGAATTTTCACTGGAATGGGGTCAATGAATGTTTTGTCTGGATGCTGAATCATAGATGACAAGGTAGCTAGAGCATCGACGAACTCATTCTTGATTCTGGGGACATGCTGGAACTCTATCTTTGTGAACCTCTTTCTCAACTCCTAAACGTGATGTAAATAGGGTAGTATCTTGGAATTTTTGGTTGCCCATTCACCTTGTACTTGATGTACCAATAAGTCTAAGTCACTAATCACTAACAGCTCTTGGATGTTCATGTCAATGGCCATGTTGAGACCTAAGATGCAGACCTCATATTCAGCCATGTTGTTGGTGCAAGGAAACCTGAGTTTGGCGGATGCTGGATAATGGTGACCTGTTTCCGATATTAAGACTACTCCGATACCGACTCTTTTGAAGTTTGCTACGCCATCAAAGAACATCTTCCAACCGTTGTAGGATTCTGCAATGTCTTCTCCTACGAATGATACTTCTTCATCAGGAAAATACGTTTTCAGGGGTTCGTATTCTTCGTCCACTGGATTCTCAGCAAGATGGTCTGCTAATGCTTGTCCCTTGACCGCTTTTTGAGTCACATAAATAATGTCGAACTCACTCAGCAGGATTTTCCACTTGGCTAGCTTGCCAGTGGGAATAGGCTTATGAAAAATGTACTTCAATGGATCCATGTTATGAGATATGTTGTATAGGCACAGAAGTAGTGCCTCAACTTCTGAGCGACCCAAGTCAAAGCGCAGCAAGTGCGTTCTAGCAACGAATACCGAGATTTATACGGAGTGAACTTCTTGCTGAGATAATAAATAGCTTGTTCCTTCCTTCCTGTTTCGTCATGTTGCCCCAAGACGCAACCGAAAGCTCCATCTAGTACGACAAGGTGGCATAACAGGGGTCTACCTGGATCAGATGGTACCAAGACCGGCGGTGTGGATAAATACTCCTTGATTCTGTCGAAAGCTTTTTGACAATCCTCGGTCCACTTAGTCGCATCGTCCTTCTTTAACATTTTGAAGATCGGCTCACATATGACTGTAGACTGTGCTATGAATCGACTGATGTAATTGAGCCTCCCCAAAAAGCTCATAACATCTCTCTTGTTTCTTGGCAGTGGTAGTTCTTGAATGGCTTTGACCTTTGACGGATCCAATTCTATTCCCTGGCGGGTCACAATGAATCCCAGCAACTTCCCAGCAAGAACCCCGAATGCACACTTTGTAGGGTTCAACTTCAGATTATATTTTCTCAACCTTTTGAAGAACTTCCTTAAATATTCCATGTGATCAACAACTTTCTTTGATTTGATAATGACGTCGTCCTCATACACCTCGATCTCTTTGTGAATCATGTCATGGAATATGGTAGTCATGGCCCTCATGTAGGTGGCCCCTGCATTCTTTAAACTGAACGACATCATCTTGTAACAGTACAATCCCCAGGGCGTGATGAACGTCGTTTTCTCAGCATCTTCCTCATCCATCCAAATTTGATGATAACCAGCGAAGCAATCTACGAAGGACTGTAGCTCATGTTTGGCGCAGTTGTCAATTAAAATATGTATGTTCGGCAAGGGGAAGTCATCTTTCGGACTGGCCCGGTTGAGATCTCGGTAATCGACACAAACTCTTACCTTCCCGTCTTTCTTTGGCACAGGTACGATGTTGGCTAACCATGTTGGGTATTCAACTATCCGGAGAACTTTGGCGTTAATCTTCTTGGTAACTTCTTCTTTGATTTTCAAACTCATGTCAGGTTTGAACTTTTTGAGCTTTTGCTTTACCGGTGGACATGTCGGATTGGTCGGCCATTTGTGAGCCACAATGGACGTACTTAGAGCAGTCATATCATCGTACGACCAGGAAAATATGTCCTCATACTCTCTTAAGAACTCTATAAACTCTTTCTTTTCTGACGCTGACAAATGAATACTGATCCGCGTTTCTTTGACATTTTCTGAATCTCCCAAGTTGACAAACTCAGTCTCATCTAGGTTGGACTTAGGTCTATTTTCAAAGTCTTCGACCTCCTTAACAATTTCGTCGGGTATATCGTCTTCGTCTTAATCAATTTCTGTTTGTTGCGTCGTCTCACTGCATGTCACCATCATCGGTTCATCAAGTAAAGTAATAGTAACGTTGTATAGATAAAGTAATGATAGAAAAGGGTAACAATGAATATCAGATTCATAAATAAATTGAAAATGCTTTGATAAATTGAATAACTTGTTTTGAACATTGAAGATCTTATTGCGCGAATTGAAAAACGCAGAGAAGGGAAAATTGTTTAGTACATAAAATGGTAAATAATGCTTTTTTTTAGCCTTGCTACCCCGAGGCTCAGCGGGCTCTGGTAGTCCTGATAGACTAGTTCTTGAGATATGCTTCCTCGCTTACTGGTTGTATGGAAGGGCCTTCCTCCCCCTCCTCCTCGAGAACAACACAGCAATCCATGTCGTTGTCTTCCAAAAACAAATTCCTCATCTCTGTAAGTGCTTCCTCTTCATCTGATCCATAGATAATGTTGGGTTGCTTGAAGGTCTACTCCATATGAGGTATAGGCTGCTCCAGAATGTAGTGATGACTGTGCCATGGCGGCGACCAGTTTCTGAATTATTCCCATGTATATTTGTACCCCAGACCGAAAGTAGTACCATGTTTCTTGAGTTTTATGGGCTTCGTGATTCCTTGGAGGTTCTTACCGAGACCTTTACCTGGCTCGTATCCTCCCCAGTTCAGGATGCTCTCGATCTTGCTATCCCACCATTTGTCTTTGTCAATGGCATTGACTCGCTCAATAAGGTGATAAGTTCCTCCACCTAGTTTTCTCTTTTGCATCAATCACAGGGATAGTCTGGCGACTGTAGATAGGATTGCTACCGTCGGCGTGGATGATCACCTCTTGGTGGTTCCACTCGAATTTTACCACCTGAAGTAGTGTTGATGCGATGGCCCCAGCAGCATGGATCTAGGGTCGCCCTAACAGCAAGTTTTAAGATGCCGTCACGTCTATTACTTGGAAGTCCACTTCGAACCAGGTTGGTCCCATATGTAGGCATAGACTGATTTCCCCCATGGTAGCCCTTTGAGATCCGTCGAAGACTTTCACGTTGATTGCTCCCTCTCTTATTTCATGTAGTCCTTTACCCAATTTCTTGAGTGTTATCAACAGACAAATATTAAGACTGGAACCTCCGTCGATCAAGATCCTCGTGATGAAATGATCTTCACATTGCACGGTGATGTGCAATGCTTTGTTGTGTCCCAATCCCTCAGGTGGTAACTCGGCTTCATGAAAAGTAATTTTGTGACTTTCCAGTACCTGGCCAACCATATTGGCCATTTCTCCACTAGTGATGTTGTTCGGCACGTATGCTTCGCTCAACACTTTTAGTAAAGCATTTCTGTGCGTCTCAGAATTCTGCAGCAAAGAGAGAATAGAGATATGTGCTGGTGTCTTGTTTAGTTTGTCGATGACCAAATACTCCTTAGCCTGTATTTTCCTCTAAAGATCATCGGAACCTTTTTCAATAAGGGGAGGGCAGTTGGAAGCTTGCTTGCTTGACTCGGCCAGGTGTTCAGGGGTATAGACTCTACCAGTTCTCGTCATACCTTGTGTTGCGATGGCTTCCTCAGACCTGTTTTTACCTTTCCTTCTTGCCTCGGCTGTATAATCCCAAGGGATAGGATCTGAATAGGAAAGTGGTGTGGTTGACATTGCTACTGGAATCGGCGTGGCAATTCTTACTTCAGCTGAAGTGTATGTTAGGGGTGGCAGGATTTCAACCTCGAGTGATGCTGGTGCGTTTGCAGGAGATACAAACTCAACTTCAATTGGGAGTGGCGCCTTCGCCTTTGCAGGCGGTGCTGCTTCAAACTCAAATGGGATAGACATATTCACCTCGGCATTCTTAGACGGATGAATCTGGACTATGATCGAGTTGAGAGTGACTGCAGGTTTCTTTGGGTCATCGCCTTCTACGATCAACCCGATTGACCCCTCGGGATCCCAATCATCATCTACTTCAATCATATGGATACCTCCACCCTTATGGTCTGGTAAAGGGCTATTGCGGACATTCAGAGCGTGATCTTTTTCCACAATAATCTTGTTATCAATGAGGGTCTGTATCTTATCTTTCAGAGAGCGACATTCTTCGATGGTGTGTCCTTTCATGCCATAATGGTATGCATAGGAGTTGTTTGGGTTAACCCACTGAGAAGGGTTCTCAGTGCCGGCATCAGGGATAGGTGTAACGTAACCAGCAACTTTGAGTTTTTCATACAACTGGTCGGTAAGCTCGGCTATGGCAGTATATTGTTTTGGAGGGCGGCGATCAAAGTTAGGGCGAGGCCTAGGGAAGTTTTGACGGGTAGGGGGTGATTGATTGTGAGGTGGCTGGCAATTATAGGTGTTGTAGACGGGAGCAGATTGTGAATATCTATGTGGGGTAGGTTGATATGTGGGTGGTGGATATTTGTATGTGGGCAGTGGAGCTTGGTAGGAAGGTGAGGGTGCTTGGTAGTTCGGGGTGGGCTGATATGTGAAGAGAGGTGTTAGGTAGACTTGGTATTTGGGTAGGGATTTGGCTTGTTGTGCAACCATTACGGCTCCCACGTCTCTATTCTTAGACACACCACCAGATTGTAAAGCTTTGTTAGTGGCTTGCAAAGCTTCAAAATTTGTAACCATACCGTTCTTGATACCTTCTTCAATTCTCTCTCCCAATTTGATAATGTCAGAGAACTTGTGGCCTTCTACCATCATTAGCCGTTCATAATATTGTGGGTCCTGAGCTCGGACAAAGAACTTGTTCATCTGTTCCTTCTCTAAAGCAGGTCTTACTTTAGCAACTTTCGACCTCTAACGAGTAGCATACTCGCGAAAGGTTTCTGTGGGTTTCTTCTTCAAGTTTTGGATGTAAAACACATCTGGTGCGTTATCTGTATTGAATCTAAACCTTTCCATGAAGTCTGTTGCCATGCCTACCCAGTTTGACCATTTCTTAGGGTCTTGGCTGATGTACAAAGACATTGCGTCCCCCTTCATACTCCTCATGAACAACTTCATGCGGATCCTTTCATCTTTTCCTATGATAACCAATTTATCATAGTAGGTCCTCAGATGGACCCTCGAATGACCAGTGCCATCAAACATCTCGAACTTTGGAGGTTTGTATCCCTCGGGTAGTTCGACATCAGGTTTTATAAAGAGATCTTCATAGTTCAAACCTTCAATTCCCTTGACTACCTCGACACCCTGAACTCGGCTAGTCAGCTTTCTAAGTTCCTCAGCCAGATTCTTATAAGCAAGTCCTTCCCATGAAATTCGGATGTATGTGAGATAGGCGTAATAGAGTGGGTCACAGTTTCAACGTAGATGGGATTGTTGTAGGCATGGAAATAGTCCTTCGTGGGGTTTTGAGGTTCGTGGATGGATGGTGGAGTGTTGTTGTGGAAAATGTTTCATGGTGCAGGAAGAGTTTGGTTCTTTGGGGGAAGTGGCGTTATGGTGAGGTGCAGGGTGATTTGGTGGTTTTGGGATATTCTGTGGTGGTGTAGGTTTGACGTCAGGGATGTTGAGGATATTCTGTGGTGGTGATTTGGTGGTTTTGGGATATTCTGTGGTGATATTCTGTGGTGGTGTGCGTGGTTAGATTCAGTGATCGGATAATCCAGAGTCGAATTAGTGGAGAATTTTTAAATTTTGAAGCTTAAGTGAAGAAAGTTGACCGGAGATCTGACTTTTGAGTAAACGGCCCCGGAATGAGTTTTGGTTAACGCCAACAGCTTTGTATGATGATTTTGGACTTAGGAATGCGCCCGGAATTGGATTTGGAGGTCTGTAGAGCAGATTGAGGTAATTTGGCGGAAGTTAGAATTTCGGCGAATTCGGCCGATAGATGGAATTTTGATATCAGGCTCGGAATGGATTTCCGAGAGTGGCTGTAGGTCCGTTGTGTCATTTGGGACTTGTCTGCAAAATTTCATGTCGTTCCGGGTTGTTTTGATAGGTTTCGACGCGAGTCTTGATATTTGGAGTTTAGAAAATTTCTAAGTTTGATTTTTGGTTTGATTCGTCATTTTGGTGTTAGTTTGTGTGTTTTGAAACCTCGAGCGAGTCCGTGTTAGGTTATATGACTTGTGTGTGTGTTTGGACTGTGTCCCGGGGGCCTCGGGCGTGTTTCGGATAGGCTACGGGTCATTTTTCCACTGCTGATATTGGTTTCTGGTTTCCTTCTATGCGATCGCATAGATGACCGCGATCGCATAGAGTTATTTTGGGTCGCCCGGTTTTGTTCAATGCGATCGCATTAAAGCATCCGCGATCGCAGAAGTAAATCTCCCTCTTCATCGCGATCGCACAAGTGAACCTGCGTTCGCATAGTTCCCAGTTCTCATTCTCCGCGTTCGCATTCGTGTTACCGCGAACGCATAGCACAATTTGGCCAGCAACATTTTCCTTATCCGCGATCGCAGTGTCAGCTCCGCGATCGCATAGAAGCTTTTGGCCAGCCTTTCCCTTCCTCTTCGCGATCGCATCCGATTGTCTGCGATCGCGATGCTTTAAACACCTGGGCAGATTATATAATTCAAAAAACGAGGGTTAAGCCATTTTAAAGGTATTTTGAGTTCTAGAGCTTGGTTTTGGGAGATTTCTTGGGGGATTTTCACACTAATCAAATGTGTAAGTGTTATCCCACTATAATTTAATATATTTTAGGAATTAGTTCTTACTTTTATCATTTAATTCGTGTTTTGGGTTGAAAAACTTGGGATTTTTAAAGAAATTTTCTAAATTGAAAATTCATGATTTGAATGACCAAATGAAATCGGATTTGGATAAATTTAGTATGGATGAACTCGTATCGGAATGGGTAATTGGATTTTGTAAAATTTGTCGAGTTCCGAGGTGCGAGCCCGGGGGTCAACTTTTGGGTCGATTTTTATAAATTAGTAATGATTAAAACTTTATTATTTAGAACCATTCCTTATACGTGTTATGTGCATTTTGAAGTTGTTCTAGTTTGTTTTGAGCCGTCCGGAGGTCTTTCCACCCGAGAAGTCTACTTTTGAGTATTCTGGTGGTCGTCTTTGAGGTAAGTATCTTGCCTAACCTTGTGTGGGGGAACTACCCCTAGGATTGAGTCTTATTTGTTGATTGCAGTCCGTGTATGCAAGGTGACGAGTGCGTACTCGGGCTTATGTGCAATTAGATTGCCCTTCTAGGATTTTAGGTCCTTATATTCCCTGCGTATGAACTGCAAATTGTTATATCTCGATCCTTGATTTCTAGCTTCGTCTCTCCTTGTTAAATTAGAAGTTGATTGCTTGGTGTTTCCTTGCTTCTTATTTGCAGACCTTGCTTTTCTTACCGTTACGCTATAGTTTTTCTTCATACTCTGCTCATTTGATTAAGATTAGTATGATCTCGCCCCATAATTGTTTAGCAGTAATTGGAATATCTATACCTTGGTGTCAAGCATGCCCGTGAGTCGTATATCGTGATTACGTGATCCCCCTCCCTCAAGTGCTACTTAGGATTAATTGGGTAATTTCTATGTTGGTGATATTACTTAGGGGTTTCCTACCTATTGAATACTCGTTCGAGTTGAGTTTATTCGATAAAGTTAATTGCCTAAGTGAGATTGGTTATAGTTGATGCCCTTGTCGGGATGATTTGGTTTTCTTTGGTTTTGAATTTGGATGCATGGAATCGTTGTCATATTTTCCTTGCTTTCTCCTCGTTATGCTACTTTCCTTGTGCTTGGTATTCCTTTCAGTGGCTATTTCTTATGAGTGAGTTTTATCATTCTGGTGATTTAATTCCTTGTATTTGATTGCTCATCGCACCCTGCATTTTGTTTGTTGTTTTATTGCCTGTTGTGGTACTGTATGTTGTTATGTCGCATTCTGGTTGTTTTTCTCAGTACTGCATTGCATATTTAAATTTGGACTACGGACTGAGATCCGGGAGCTTTCCCCCTGTACTGCATTGCATATTTAAATTGGGACTACGGACTGAGATCCGGGAGCTTTCCCCCTAAACTGCATCGCATATCTAAATTGGGACTACGGACTGAGATCCGGGAGCTTTTCCCCTGTACTGCATCGCATATTTAAATTGGGACTACGAACTGGGATCCGGGAGCTTTCCCCCAGTACTGCATTGCATGACAAATCCCGAGTTACGCACTGGGTTCCGGTGAGGTTACAATTGATGAGATTGGATTGAAAGATATACATACATATATATATATTATGTATTTTGAAAAGTATTTGTCTTGCAGAAAAGTGATATTTGAAAAAGCAATATTTAGGAAAGTACATTTGAACAAATGTTATTTGAAAGGGCAGTATCTGGGAAGGTATATTTTGACAAATCATATTTGGAAAAGCAGTACTTGGGAAAGTATATTTGGACAAATGATATTTGAAAAAGCAGTATTTGGGAAAGTATATATGAACACCACGTATTTTGAAGGGACTATGCTTTAAGGATTCCTCTTTAAAAAGATATAAATATACATTCAGAGAAACTATGTTTCAAAGAAGTTTTCCTTATTTCCGAAATGATTATATTTTCAAAACCTTCAAATCTAAACTCACGATTTAAATGTTTTCACTCGACGTTTTTACCAGCTCTATTGAGTTTATTGGTTTAAGCCTGATATGAAGAAATTGATATAGTGATAGGTTGTTAATGCTTATTGGGTTGTGACTTCGACTTTGGCTTGACATTTCTTATGTTCTCTTTGCGTATTTCTACTTTGTTGCCGTAGATCGTATTTGCTGAGTTTTCTTCCATATTATTCTATCTTACTATTTATTTCAGCGAAAATCTTTAGATAGACATTACGTTTCGGTCATTATCTTCGTACTTATGCCTTTTTCTTATTAGACCAGTGGGGTCTTGACTAGTCCTCATCACTACTTCACCGAGGTTAGTCTTGATACTTACTGGGCACCGCTGTAGTGTGCTTATACTACTCTTCTGTGCATTTTTGTTTGCACAGATCCAGGTATTGACCGTTAGTAGCTGCACGAATCACCGTTGATGAGGANGTTAGATTTTGTAGAAAGAATTCGTAGAGCTTATGACTTGTATTTACCGGGTTTTTTGCAGAAATTGTATCTGTCAAGATTTCCATATCGAGACTGTTATGTTTTATTTCATTATTATTGATGCTCAGTAATATATTAGGCTTACCTAGTCCCTAAGACTAGGTGCCATCACGGTACCCAACGGAGGGGAAAATTGGGTCGTGACATTTTTATCCTTTCTTTCGCAAATAGAGCCCAAACTTTTAAAGAAGAACTGAAAGATACAGACTGGATGACAGCCATGCAAGAGGAACTGCATCAATTTCAAAGAAACAAGGTTTGGAACCTGGTTCCTTGACATGCAGATCTAATTATGGTATTTAGGAACATACTCCATGAGTTTGGAAATACAATAAGAAACAGGGCAAGACTTGTAGTTCAAGGCTACAATCAGGAAAAAAAGGATTGATAATGATGAAACATTTTCTCCAGTTTTATTAGGGAGATGAAAGAAACATCAGTGGATTCACAGAAGGCCTCTTCAGGTCAAGCATTTCGATTTGAGCTACTCTTGGGATTAATAGTCTGCGTGAATTGGTTGATTGGGATAGATCATGTTCTAATGGCTTGGCTATGTGCTAGTGGGTTTTGAAGTACTCACGATTGTTTTGACTAAGGCTTGAGGTTGATGTATTCTACGGGCATGGGAGTTTGTTGCATGTTGTGATGTTCTCGTGGATTAAGTTAAGTGAAAGGTTTCTGGTTGATGGAAAATTAATCCTACTCGTGATTAATATTTGGTGATGATATTCTCGTATTTCCATATTGTAGCATGGTAGATGTAGTGAGTTATGAAGCACTATGATTGTATGGACAAGGTTGCAGTTTATTACAGAAGAACGTTCAGGAGTTTTAGACAACATGGGCAATTTTAGATGTTTCGGAGGAAGCTACCAGCATCTTGTATCTCTTAGAAAGACTGCATGTTATGGAAGGCACATTGTGTATTGAGTTGTAGATGTTTGACTAGTATTATAGTAATCACCAGATTATTTTGATGATGTTCAGATTTTTTCTAAATGGAGAAAAAGATTTATGGAAGTATTTCTCGCACGGTGATTGTGTGTGAGTGATGTGACAGTCTTTTGAGTGGGAGATTCGGAGATCGGGTATAGAGATTGTTGTATTCTTGAGGTTTAGAGAGTGGTTGTTATCAGAGGCAGAATGTTCCTTGGTTGCAGATCATAAAAGTGTGTTAAGAGTTAGGACGACTGACTGTATGTGTTGTGGTTGGGTAACTGTGGATTTTTGGAAGGTTATTTATCTATTGTGGGATGATCTGAATTGTTTTGGGACTAATTGGTAGACCTAATGAGAATGTGTATTCTACTGTGGGTATATCGAAAAAATGGATGTTATACACGCCCTAATTATTTTAAAGCGTTACTATATTATGCTACGATGGGTTGTGAGACTGCTTGACTATTTACACGCATAATGTGGTTATGCTTAGGCCTTGTGGAAAATTTGAGCGAGATGAGTCTTAGGGTATTGAATTACTTATTGCGCCTTGGTCATGGTTTACGTATGTATGGTATATTCTGCTTACCATTTCTCCATGGTTATGCTCATGCATCTCATATGTTTCGTTGTAGATACATATGTGTTTGTTGATTGTGAGCATTATCGTTCGATGGGTATTTCATTTGGACCAGTATGTTTAGATCGGATTATGCGCGCAACAAAGTTATATTAGGATATGATTATATGTGCTTATTCCATGTGTTTTTCTTTTCCCTTATGGGATGGATTCATAGAATGATACTTTTGTTGTTGCAATTGTTGAACTTGTTGGATAATTCTCTTATTTAGTTCTCCTTCCAATCTTTTGTTATATTCGAGTTGTTGCTCGTTGGGTGAACATATTGCATCATATGCGGATTTAGGTGCCATTTGGTATGGCCTGTCAGACGAGAAACTTGTATTGGGGGAGATGGGGTTATTGGACCTGGAATAAAGACAATCAGAATTGAATAAAATATGTTTGGAGAAGAATATCATTAGTCAGCTTAGAAATTGGCCACGATTCTTGTCGGGCGCGAGAACTACACAACTTGTTGACTTCATGGGTTGTTATGAGTGACACATGTTTCCTTATTCATTACAGTGCTATGAAGGTTTAGAACGAGGATTTTATTTGATATGAATTATATTATAGGTATCAGGTTTGATGATGAACAACTATCGTGGTTGGAAGATAATTCTATGAATACATGGATTATGTTGTGCATCGTATGGTTACATCTTGGGATTATTTTTATGACTTGATGTGGATTATGAGGACTAGTACAATATATATCTACAAGGATCATATCTTATTGAGGATTCTTGATGTTGAAATTTAGTTCTAAGCCTGGTGGACAAAGGTCGAAGGAAGAATCTTTAGTCGAATTGTGTATGAACTTTTATAGAGTGAGATGGCATGAGATCACTAATGGATATGTGTATGGAAGCTTATATAGTGATTTGATGGTTTGGAATAACTCTTGGTACATTCGAGGACGAACGTATATTTACGTGGGGGAGAATGTAATGACTCCATTGGGTCTGGATTTCATTCAGGAATTGTATATAGATTGAAACTTTATCGAATTGAATTGATTGATATAATGTTGTTTGATAGTATTGAGTTATTTTGGCTAGATTCTAGATGGACCAAGGTGATTTTCAAAGGAAAGACTATTTTAGAGTTCATTTGGGTTTATTGAAGCAAGTGTATTGCCTAGCTTTGATTGAGGCAATTTTTCCTACTAATTGATGTTGTTTTCTACATGCAGAGTGATGTATTTATATATGAGGTGACGAGCGTATTTACATGTGCCATGGGTATTCATATTCATGGTAGATTCTAGATTTCTCTATTCCTTATTTGATTATGTTTCCTACTTGATTCTATGTGTTATTAAATTTATTGGTTACGTGAGCACGATAAACTATACTAGAGCTAATGTGAGGCTAATAGTACCTTATTTTTAGCATGGTGAACTATTCTTGGGGTCATTATTACAATTTCATAGACGTAGTCACACGTATTTTATGAACACACACGTACTTGTTATTTTTGTGTTATGCCTTTAATTGAATTATGACTACTTGAGTATTTTTATCCACGTTAGAGACTATGAAATGACTTTAGATACTTATTTGAGACGTGATGATCATGTGGGTGACGTATTACAAGTTTTGATTGTGGTCATACGAACATATAGGCATACATCCTACTTAGGGATATTCTTCCGTATGCATACACACATCCATGCATGGTTGTTTCTCTGTCCACGTGCATCGTACATGCTTATTTTCCCAATCACATGCATACATCATTGCATATGGTTTTCGGATAAGGACAGAGGTGTGGTACGAGGTCTTTGTCATGTGATTGTGATGATATTGTGGCACGAGGTCTTTGTCCTGCGAATGGGATGATATGGATTTGGCATGAGGTGCTTGTCATGCAGTTATGATGATATTGTTATTGTTACGGCATGAGGTCTTTGCAGTGTGCCTATTATTATGCACGAGGTTGTTGCCGACCTCGCATGAATACGGATCATTCCCATAGGGTCGCCCTCTCATGATTCTCTTTTGAATCTTAACCCATCAATCGTGTATATGAAGCCTCTACTAATAAACTGACGCACTGCTCAGGGCGTGAGATTTCTTGGTCAGTTCTCTAAGTAAACAATGAAATAGCTAAATAAAGATGATTCTAAGGAATACTCAATGAAAAAAAGTAGAGCTCACAAATAACATTGGAAGTGAGGGAAGTCCTAACCCGTAGCCTGCTCGCCTGCAAAATCGGTTCCTACTTTGCATTGCAGACCAATGCAGGTTCTTAAAAGTGAATGTCAGTACCATCCATTGTACTTAGTGAACCTCAACGACAGGGAACGAAACTTTCATATACATTACGAGAAAAAGTTCTAAATGCATGTAAAACATAAATCTTATAAGAACAATTCTAAAATAATTGCATAATAGCAGTTTATGAATATTCTAAAAGAAATTCTTTTCTTTTGCTTTCCAGAAAAATTATTTCACTTTATACTTTGGGATTTCCAACTATCCTGAACTATTTCTGTCTTTGTCACCGTGTGATCGGCACGGGTTCGATCCCAACCTGATCCAATATGCTCAATCCATGAGGTGCCACTCGTTTCATGGTTCTCAGCGCTCATGTATCATACCTTAGCTTGTCTAAGTAAACTTTCAGCAACGAGACCCTCGGCTCGCATGCTCCCTACTTTGGCACAAGTAGTTTCAGGAAGTCAATGCCTTGGTCAAGACCATCGGCCTGGACGATGACCCCTTCTCAAAATAAAGGATACTCCCAAAAAAAAAAAAATTCTTTTTAAAACTTCTTCTTATGACGTTATGAGTCTAAATCTTTTCTGGAACATCCTATACATACTCATATTGCTATCATTAAATGTAAAGCATTAACTAAGAATTAAATAAACATTCAAAAGTATATCCACATATTCTTGCTTCTTCATAAATTATCAACATGAAAATGGCATATAAGAAAAACACAAAAATTTGAAAATTTATGCACATTATCATAATAAATCATCTAAACTTTTTCTAAAATAATTCTAAGTTAATAGGTACTCACTCGCCCAAATTAAGTAAATGTAAACTCTTTTAAGCAATTCATCAAACACCTTGTATGTGTGCTTTTGTGAGTTAAAGTAAAGGGTTATATCAACTCACCTCAAAACTCCTCGAGCCAATACATAGACCTCAGTTCAATTTATACCCGTCAAATAATTAATTCTACTACAACCAGTGTATTTTAGTTAATTTTAAATTTTCACACCTATATATGGAATTTATTGTTGGTATAGAGAAAGAAGGGAATTAACTATTCACTTCTTACCTATTACTACTGTAGGGTAATAGACATTAGGAAATTTTATATGCCTTAGTTCAAGAATTAGTAATTTGTAAAGAACACTAGATTTTCCGTTGCATGCGTGAGTAAATACTCAAATACTGCTAAGTTATTATCAAAAATATCTGAATCTTAACCCACCAACCGTGTCTATGAAGCCTCTATTGATAAACTGACGCACTGCTCAGGACATGAGATTTCTTGGCCAGTTCTCTAAGTAAACAAAGAAATAGCTAAATAAAGATGACTCTAAGAAATACTCCACGAACAAAAGCGGATCTCACCAATAGCACTGGAAGTGAGGGAAGTACTAACCCGTAGCCTACTCGCCTGCAAAATCGGTTCTTACGTTGTACCGCAGACCAACGCAGGTTCTCAAAAGAGAACGTTAGTACCATCCATTGTACTCAGTGATCCTCAACGACAGGGGACGAAACTTTCATATACATTACGAGCAAAGATTCTAAATGCATCTAAAACATAAAGCTTATAAGAACAATTCTAAAATAATTGCATAATAGCAGTTTTTGAATACTCTAAAAGAAATTCTTTTCTTTTTCTTTCCAGAAAAATTATTTCACTTTATACTTTGGGAGTTCCAACTATCCTGAACTATTTATGTCTTTGTCACCGTGTGATCGGCACGAGTTCGATCCCAGCTTGATCGAATATGCTCAATCCTTGAGGTGCCACTCGCTTCATGGTTCTCAGCGCTCATGTATCATACCTTAGCCTGGCTAAGGAAATTTTCAACAACGAGACCCTCGGCTCGTATGCTCCCTACTTTGGCACAAGTAGTTTCAGGAAGTCAATGCCTTGGTCAGGACCATCGTCCTGGACGATGACCCCTTCTCAGAATAAAGGATACTCCCAAAAAAAATATTTTCTTTCTAAAACTTCTTCTTGTGACTTTTTGAGTCTAAATCTTGTCTGGAATATCCTATACATACTCATATTGGTATCATTAAATTAAAAGCATGACCTGAGAATGAAATAAACATTAAAAAGTATATCAACAGATTCTTGCTTCTTCATAAATTTTAAAAATGAAAATGGCATATAAGATAAACACAAAAATTTGAAAATTTATGCACATATATCATAATAAATCATCTAAACTTTTTCTAAAATAATTCTAAGTTAATAGGTACTCACTCGCTCCAATTAAGTACATATAAAATCTTTTAAGCAATTCATCAAACACCAGTGCATTTTAATTAATTTTAAAGTTTCACACCTAAAGATGGAATTTATTGGTTGTATAGAGAAAGAAGGGAATTAACTATTCACTTCTTACCTATTTGTCACGACCTGAATTACCCTCAGAACGGTCTCGTGACGGCACCTAGTCTCTACGACTAGGTAAGCCTAAAAACGTGCGGTAAATAAAAGCAATATAATAATTTAAATAGAAAAGAAGAAGAAAACATATAACTCAGCCGCTCCGCACATACAATTTCACTTCCCAAAACCGGGAACGTCACGACAGTCACAAGTTATGTACTAAATGTAGCTATATACAATGAAATACTGGAAAAATACATAAGTCAACTAATCCTATACTAGAGTAGAAGGGGAGTCGTGGGATTTTGCGGACGCAGCAGAATTACCTCACGGTCTCCTGGCAGCTGCTAGTGATACTCCTAGCCTCGATACTAGGTGTTGGGACTTGGATCTGCACATGGAAAATATGCGCAGGAAAGGGAATGAGTACTCCACAATTGGTACCCAGTAAGTGTCAAGCCTAACCCCAGTCAACTAGTGACGAGGTCAGGTTAAGGCTCTACTGGATGTTTATAGTAAAAAAATTTAAAAATTCTAAGCAACATATATAGTAAGCTAAGGCAAAAAAGTAGAAATGATAAGCTGAAAGAAATGGTAACAAGGAAGCCCTCGGCTCAGCACATCATATCTCACAATAGCAAGTATGTAATACAGTACAGGGGAAAAGCTCCCGGAATCTCGTCCGTAGTCCCAATTTGAATATGCTATGCAGTACAGGGGGAAAGATCCCGGAATCTAGTCCATAGTCCCAATTTAAATATGCTATGCAGTACATGGGAAAAGCTCCTGGAATCTAGTTAGTAGTCCCAATTTAAATATGCAATGCAATGAGTACCTGATACAGTTTATTTGAACAATTCAAAAAGAAATCACAGGTAAATACGGATAAAGCTACCTAAACATGGTACAAATAGTAACAAATAGGAGCAACTCAAGTAAGACAGATAGACATGCTCATTCCTAAGCAACACTACACAGTAAATATAGGAAAAATGAAAACGGGATGAACGATTTATGTTATGAAAGGAAAAAATGGAGTTTTAGCAATAATAGCCCGTGTATGCACTCGTCACCTCATTACACGACACCCATCTAACAAAACAGTATCAAACAACCTAAGGGGAAGTCCCCAGCACAGAGTTAGGCAAGCCACTTACCACGACTGTGCTACTCAACTCAAAATCACGCTCTTGCCACGAGTATCCGACTCCGGGTGGCCCAAATCTAGTCAATTCAATTGCATAAAGTATATATCAACTCAAGGAACCCAAAATAGCAAATAAGTTCGAAGCTAATACGCGAAATTAGGAAATTCTCCCAAAACGTCCCCTGGGCCCTCGTCTCGGAATCGGGTAAAAAATATATATTTCGGACACTCATTCACTCACGAGTCTAACCATATAAGAATTTCTCAAATCAAATGTCAAAATCCCACTCAAAACTTAAGAGTTCGGTCTAGGAAGTTTATCCACTTTTTCCCAATTTTTCCACCAATATTTTCAAATTAAAGGCTAGATTTAAGATTGCAATCCTGGAATCTAGTCTAAATCGGATAGAAATCACTTACCCAAGTTGCCCAGGTGAAAAACTCTCCAAAAATTGCACTTCCCGAGCTATCATATTCAAAAATGTGGAAAATAGTTTAAACCCTCGAATTTGGGTCTTTAATTATTCTGCCCAGTGAATTGCCTTATGCGATCGCGTACATTTAGTCGCGATCGCGGAGAGTAATGAACCCACGCCTGGAATTTATACTATGCGATCGCAGGACCACACTCGCGATCACGAACCTTACTGAACCAGACCTATGCGATCACGTATACATTCACGCGATCGCCTAGAGCATTACTCAAACCTTCCGCTGCCTAAGGAGTTTTATGCGATCGCGACACTTGCCTATGCGATCGCAGTGACTGAGTTGCCCAAGCTATGCGATCGCAAACCTCTTCATGAAATCGCAGTGAGAAAAAATGCGGACCTCCTCTACTTACCCTACACGATCGCTGATACACTCACGCGATCGCACTGAAGGAAAACTGCTGCTGCAAAAACCAGAAGACCAGCAAAGTGCCTAAGGCCAAATATGCCCGTTTGAGCACCCGAAACACACCTGAGGCCCCCGGGACCTCAACCAAACCTACCAAACAACCCTAATACCTCATTCAAACTTAGTCGAGCCTTAAAAACACCTCTCATAACATCAAAATCATCAATTATGCATGGATTCAAGCCTAAGAACTTATGAAATTGCTAAAATCAACATCCGATGCCGAAACACGTCAAAGCTCATCCGAATAACCTCAAATTTTGCACAGAGGTCATAAATGACACTACGGACCTGCTGTCACTTCTGGAATTCCATTTCGAGCCCGATATCAAAATTTCACCTATCGGCCGAAATCGCCAAAATTCTAACTTTCGCCAACTCAAGCCTAAATTTACCACAGACATCGAAAACACATTCCGAACATGCTCCTAACCCCGAAATCACCCAACGGAGCTAACGGAGTCGACAAAGTTCCATTCCGGATCTGTATTCACACAATTCGAACTACAACTTCTAAAGCTAAATTTCATATTTAAGAACTATGTGTCCAAAATCCCTCCGAATTTCACCACTCAGTGCTCTGACAAGTTCCAAAAGCATAAGCAGACATGGGGGAAGAAGTTATTAGGGGATCGGGGTGCTAACTCTCAAAACGACCGACCAGGTCGTTACACTATTACTACTGTAGGGTAATAGACAATAGGAAATATTATATACCTGAGTTCAAGAATTAGTGATTTGTAAAGAACCCTAGATTTTCCGTTGCCTTCGTGAGTAAGCAGTCTCTGTTTCGTGGCTCTCTGTTTCATGTCATCTAAGGCTTTTGCAATTTGCCTTCTTCCTTTTACGTGAATGACAGAACTTGGTTATGTTATTCTTAAGGCTTGAAGCCTTTTGTTCCATCAGCCCTTTTATGGGATTTAGGTCCTTTTTCCTTTTCTTTTAAAACTTAACTAATAACTAATGATACCCACCTTTAATAATTAATAATATTAAAATTATTAATATTACCCTAATCGTATATCCAATTATTTATACATAGAAAAGTAACTCAAAAATTAATCATAATGGTTTAAATCCGTAATAGAAGTATAATTTAAGATTAAAACAAATTCTATATTTAGCGTGTCTTGAAACTTTTATAGATTTGAGGAGTGTTACAATCTTTCCTCCTTAAAAATATTCGTCCTTGAATGTTGCTAGGGTCTTATTCTTAAGCTAACAATAATTCCTTAGTTCCTTGAACCTCATAAGTTTTCTTAGCACTACTCACTCTTCCAAGGGACTCAAAATTTTGGCTAACTCCCTAAATTTTCAAAAATTTCGGCAGAGTTTCCCATGTAAATTGTACTATACAAAAAAATATATCCCTGTCACAAATACAACAACTACACCAACAACAACAACCAAATATACCATAACATGTCATTCATAGGCACTATGCACAACTCATAAATTAATTACTCACACTCCGGCAAGGACGTACCACAATAACCAACAAGAATCTGAATCACAACACTTTAGCAAAAGTAAATCACTTTAATGGGTTAAATGTACTCTAGCATGGCACAAAATTATTAAATAGCTAAATATACTCTGACAAAAACTAAATTACTTCAACAGCTAAGTATACTCTAGAAAGGACATAAAGACATTCTAACTTGTATTTAATAAATACAATATAAATGCCAAACCAAACCTATGTTCACATACCCTTTTCCTCAAATAAATATGGATATTTCTCTATCATATGTTCCTCGACCTCCCACGTAGCCCCTTTAGAATCATGATGACCCCACAAAATTTTTACCGATGCTAAATCTTTTGTTCTCAACTTTTGCCTATCGAGAATTTCTATATGTACCTCTTCATAAGTCAAGCTTTCTTTAATTTCTATAGTATCGGCTGTCACACCTCCTTTTTCACTACCCCAGAATAATAAAGGGTAATAAGGGAGCTTTTCCAACTAAAGTGACACGGTTTTGGGATTTATTATTAGTTTTCAGAGTCGCCACCCGAATTGTTGATGATGTTCTGGGACACCGATTTTATTAAGAATCTCAAACAGAGGAAGATTTGACTATGTTTTTATTTGTCCGCGACCAGAAATCCGAGTAAGGAATTCTGTTAACCCGGGAGAAGGTGTTAGGCATTCCCGAGTTCAGTGGTTCTAGCACGATCGCTTAACCATTATTATTTGGCCTAAATTATCTGATTGTTTACGTGTTTTAGCCTATTGTATATTTAAACTCTTTGAAATTTAGCCGCTATTGATAAGTATGAATTTATATTGAGAACAAGTCACGAGAACGTGCACTCGTTATGCTTTTGAACGTATTACAATTATACCACATGAAATGCACCCGTAATCGCAACACGTGATTTTATATAGTTTTAAGTTAAAGTCGGGGACATGAGTTGTCGAACCCGAATGTAGATTACGTAGTCAAAATTATTGATCATGACGGTTTTATAGTGCCTATTTGAGGCAATATTCGATCATTCTTTACGTTTCCTATTTTTGAAAAAAAGCATTTTAGTTTTAAGATCAGTTAGGACGTTTATGGATTTATCTTGAACAAGTCACGATGGCGTGCACTTGTTGTTTTTTAGTACATGGCGAGCACGTCACATGAAATGCACCCGTGGTTGCTATGTACGTTTCATTTGTTTGTAGTTGAGGGTCGGGGGCACGAGTTGCCACTCCCGAGTGTAGATTATGGTAATTTTGGAATGATACTTAATTTTACCCAATTTTCACTAAAGGTGTAACTCTACCTAAAGGCTTGCCTAAAACGAATTTCATTAATCTAAGGATAGCATGTGTCAAGCTATGGCCATATCTAACCCCGAATTGTTTCAACTCTTCAGCCACTCCTAATTGTGGCTAGTTTTGAAATGATTCGAAATTAAATAGCTAAACAATCAAGAGCAGATGTGTCGATATATTTAACATTTGTGTTGTCGTAAAAGAGGCAGATTTTGGATTACAAATATTAACGTTACATGCATCAGATTTCTTTGGCCATTTGACCTACATACCATACACGAATAAATGTATATTGCTCATAGTTCTAACAGAGAACCTGTATCAGAACAGCTCATATAAAAAACATAGACTACGCAGACCTCTTGAATTAAAAACTATCTGGTACTTTTAGGGCAGAATTGATACCCCTCGCATAGTTTGATTGACAGGAAAATGATTTAAAACAATTAATGGGTCTACTATTCCGGATTCCATAACTGTTATGGTAGACATTTTAAGAAATGTAATTGAATTACAAATTTCGATATAGTCTGGTCCTTATTACAACTGAAAAATGTATACAATAGACTGTAAATACGCTATTACATCATTCCTAAATTAAAAATACAGGTTTTTCTAAATAATAAGAAAACATAAGAGGAACAGAATTTAGTTGCTGCTCCTGTGCAAGCCAACAACCTTTGTCCTTCGAGACCTGTATTCTTCAGCCTTAGTCTCGACTAAACCATACATATTTATGTGCACTGCAAAAGACTGAATCTGATCATTTATGGAGATCAGATTCAACCTTTTAAATGTTGTCACCATAGTGACATCCGATTACATAAGGTCTGAGTTGTCCAGACCAACACCTAAACATCTTATGGGGTGAATTTGACCATGAAGGGGTCAGATTCACTACCCTTTGGTGCCATCCAATGACTCTATTATGACTTCTTGGATATAAGATTAAATCACAGAAGCATTTAAGAGATCATTTTACTGTTATGATCACATATAGATGAACAACCAGATTTCAAGGAGTAATCCTAGATTCATAAGAAAGAGAGACAAACATGTTTTATGCATTTTATCTTAGATTGAATCTGACCATAAGAGAGGGTCTGATTCAGACCTAGAGATGAAACCTTGTGTGACATTTTTGTAATCACACCCATACTTCAGCCAGTATTCTCTTTAATACTTTGACTACTCTTGGCTTTTTTTAGAGAATGAATCAGGCTATTCAAGGGTTCTGATTCTTTACTCTATAGCCTTTCTTAAACTATATGCTTTATACCCTTAAAAGGGTGAGTTTCAGCCAGATATATTATGGTTTATGAACTATTATGGGGGCAGATTTGACCACTAAAAGGTCAAATTCGGCTACCCTAGTGCTAATACTTTACTAATAGACTAAGAAACAAACACAAAGAAGAGATCTATACTACAAATAACATTCTGATTTTAGAAAATATAAAACATACATATTCAGCTCCCCTTTTTTATCAACATCTTAATCAGTCCTACTTTCAGATTTCATACCAGATAAAAAAAAATAGAAATTCAGCTATAGAAGGAGACATATTCGAGCAAAGAGGAGAATGAAGTTCACATTTTTTTAGTCTTTCAATAATATTAAACAGTTACATACCTTTTACAACAAGAAAAACAGGGAAATCCTGACCAAATAAAGGTCAGGCCAAGAAGAAATCAGCTAGAAGGAAATGAAAATCAAAGCAGCAACAGCAGCAGGAAAACCAGAGGAAACCCAACAGCAATAAACCTAGAAATTGGAGTGTGAACACTAGAAAGAACCTCCAGGCCTCAGAATCAAAAAAAAAAGAGGAAAAGAACTGAGAACTAATTCTTCTGCTTTTATTTTTATTTTTTAAAAGAAAAAAAACCTTTTGTTCTTTTTTTTGAATGGGAAGTATTCTTTATTTCAGTAGCTAGTAGATAGATTTTTTAGAAGGTCCAAAAAAAAGTCCCAGGATATGTAAAAAGAGAGCCTATTTATAGGTATTTGGGAATGGGGTATCTTTTAGAATATTCCCACTTCAAAAAGTTGTCAATAGTACATAATAGTACATAGGGCAGCTGTCAACCTTATCTTTTTAGACAGCTGCCCCTATTCTAGAATATTCTTACCTATTAAATACCTTTCTACCCTTAAAATTCTGATTCCCTAAGTCTATATTACCTATTGTACCCTTTGGAATCCCTGAATTTACCATTGGGTAATCAAGGTTACTCACTTGGGTAATTACTTAACTTTAGTTAACTAACACTAGTTATGTCCTTTAGGTGACTATTAGTTGTTCTTAACTAAGGTTAGGTCAACTAATTAAAGGTTAATTGATTAGGAGTTTAGAGTTAGTTTCATACTAATTACCTATGTTTAAGTTAATTAATTAAAGTAGGTTAATCAATTTAATCCTTTAACTGAAGCTAAATGATTTAGTTAGTTTAATTCAATTTGATTACCTAAAATCAGAGACTTAACCAATTATTAAGCCTAGGTTTAAATTAATTAATTAATCAGTTTAATTAGGTTTAGTTAAGGTTAGTCAACCCATTTTTATTAACTTAGGTTAAATGATCTGTTTTAGTTAATGAAACCTAAATTAATTATTCTAAACAGATTTTTTTTAGTTAATTACTTAAAAGGCTGCCTAAGTTAGTTTCTAGGTTGAAGGAGTTGGAATTATTTAAATATGAGACTAAGTTAGTCATTCGTTCTTAGACTCAGTTGATTGGTCTCAACCAGTTATTTAAGACTTAGGAAAACTAAGTTGTTAGCTTAGTTATTTTACCTTTCGATTAGGTCTACTAACTAAGTGCGACTAATTCCTTGTTGCCTAGTTAGCTTACTCGAATTGACTAATCATTAAAAACAGTAGTTAATTGAGTTAATGGGTTTAAATAATTTCAAATAGTGTTTACCTAGCAATTATAGTTAACTAGCTTAAATGAGTGATTAACTCAATAATTAATCTTAGTAAAGCTGATTTTTAAACCTATTTTGATCTTAAGTGAATCATTTTTTGGGAATTAAGCTAGATAGTAACTAATTAATTAGTAGCCAAACTTTTGTTATTTTTATCAAGGGTTAATTAATTAATTTCAGATTGATTAACTACTTTAGATTAGTTAGATTGAAACTCCTTAGACTTGGGTTAATTGATCATATAACCTACTTTTAATTACTTAGACCTAATCAAGAGATTTTATCTCATTAGAAATTAATCCTAACCAATCACACAATCAGGCCTACAATCAATCGAATAACGAACCTTATTGGCAATTAAACTAACGGCAAACAGTAATAAGAAACTCAAGACCAAGGATCTTTATTTTGATATTTCAAATTACAAACGAACATATGACTAGGCAAATAAACTCCTAATCACATGGTTATCAGTATTCTAGACGACTAACACTAAACTAAGGGAAAAAGAACACATAAGAGACTATGGACATATTCATACTAACAACCATTTTGAACAACTAAAAAGCATGATGTTTAACTTAAATAACGATGTTAATAGAAACGGAACGTAAATTGACACAAAATAAAACAGTAATCTTAATCACACGTAAATGATTATGCTCTCATGAGAAGAAAACTATATATATAAAAACTAAAATAGGAAAAGAGTAATCAACACAAGGATACATGAAATGGTTTTTGTTCAAACTTATTTAAGACCTAATTTGCATTAATCCAATCATCTAAGCGGGTTTGGATAATCTAAGCATACACCAATAGAAACAAGCCAATAACATGAACAAATGAAAGGACAAGAATCTAATCTCAACAGTAACAAACAATTAGAGGCAGAAATAGAAGAAGAAAACAGAAAGAAAGAAAGAAGAAAAAGGAATTACAAAACTGAAATTACCTAAAAGAAGCGATTAACATGCAACTTTGGTTATAATAGTACGTAAAATAGTAAGGAAAGAGGAAGAATACCCGTTGAAGGCATTTGGCCGGAAGAAATGAAGGTCACCGGACCTTGGCTGGATTTCGGCGGGGTTTGAAAATAACTTCAACCCACATGAATCAATAGCCCTCCGCGAGAGCTATCGATCCATGTAAGTCAAAGCTATTGAAGGTCTTCGAGTCGTCTTGTAGAAGAAGGTTAGGGTTTCTGTTTTCCAGATTTCAAATTAACGGAGATTGGTTGAGCTTTTGGGGAAATTGATAGTGGGACGGGGGTGAGGAGGTTGTGGGGATCATTTGGTTAAAAATTGGGGTCGATTGGAGAAGCTCCACTGCCGTAGGCGATTTTTGGCTGGCGGAGCACGACGGGGAAAGGGTGGGACTAGGGTGGTCCGGTGGTGGCTCCAGGCGGAGCCCGGTGGGTTGAGAGAGAGACTAGAGAGATGGGTTAAGAGAGGGGGGTGTTAGACTTGTCAAAATGAAGGGGGTGGGGGTAGGTGAAACAGTTATATAGTGAGGGGGGTGCTTAGTTTAGGACCGTTGGATCAATGAGATCCAATGGCTAGGGGCTCAAGGAGACAAAACAGGGTCGTTTGGATGGGTGTTTGGGGCTGGGCAGATCGGGTAAAAAGGTTTGGGCTGGGGTGTAGAGACCAAGTTTGGGCTTGGGGTTATTGGGTCAAAAGTGGGGGTTGGGTAATTGGCCCAACTGAATTTTAGTCTTTCAACACTCAATCCATTAAATTAATTTAAATAACTCTAATTAATTATAATTAGCTTTTAGCCTAATTTCATCTAATTACAACTTAATTAATGAATTAATTAAAAGTGCAACTATTGTTTAACACTCCTAATTATTTTAAAAAAGCATTTTTTGTAATTTTCTAATAAAAATTATTGAATTAGACAACTAAGTATTAAATTGAAACAAAACCTACTTATGCAATTTAAATTATTTTTTGTTGTTATTTTATAAAAAAATTAGAAGATGAATTATGACCATGCGATGCTAATAATTCACAAATAAACACTAAAAATCAACAAAAATTCGTAAAATCAATTAATTTATTGAGATTTTTGTAGGATGATATGGTAAGTAAAAATTGCGTGCTCACAGCTACCCCTCTTTGCTCGGAAACACGAAGAGTTTTCGGGCAAAGACAAAGTGAGCAGTCATAAACGACTTCACCCATTCATATGTTCCATTGTGAAGCGCTTTTGAAAAGTTTGACCGAACCCTGCTTCAGAGGTTGCCTACATATCCTTGACTATAAAGGAATCTGGTCAGTGTAGTTCGGGAAGTTTTGGTAGCTGAGACTACCGGGTAACTGTGATTTCACTGCGGTTGTTGTTGTTACTGTTGCTGATCTCCTTATTACACCAAAGTAGCAGAAATGGAGAAGACTAATCTAAACCTATCAACTATGAGTTACAAGAGTCCTATATATTAGTTTGTTGAAGCCTGATCTTGAATCTTGGATGCTTTTATACAGACTTGATCTGGACCTTGATGCTTTTATACAGACTTGATCTTGAATCTTGGATATGCGCCGCTTGTGACTTCAGTTTTGTCTTGGGCGGTGTCACGACCCCAAATCCTAACAGGTCGTGATGGTGCCTATCGTGGAACTAGGCTAGCCAACCATCACTTTACTACGCTTTTGTTCAATCATAATATTTCACAATTAATAATAATCAAGCAACCATAGCAAAATTTATATAAATAAGTCTTAACGTCCCAAAAAAAAAAACTGTCTAACAACCTCCCAAGAACTGGAGTCAATAGTCATGAGCATCTAAGAATAAATAAATCTAACTCTGCTAAAACTATAATATATGTATCTGAATCAAATGCTAAGACTAAATAAGGAAGGGAAATGTAGAAGCTGTGGACGCTGGACAGCTACCTCGAAATCCCGTGAAAATGCTGCTACCAAACTGCATCAGCTACTACTGCGAACTAGTACCTGGATCTGTGCACAGAGGCACAGGGAGTCTTTATGAGTACGCCAACTCAGTAGTAATGAAAATAAATCACAGTCTGAGTAATATAAACACACAGAACAGATACACAATTCCACAAAACCAGTAAAACACCAAGT
>ML286573.1:0-27838 GCA_005239495.1 Nicotiana undulata
GGAAGTCGCCAGGAAAGTAGCTCACCGTGAAGTATGACCACGCTATCAATATCTGGCACCGACTTGAAAATCAGATGGACCAGTCTCCGGACCTGTACAATCAAGTACAGAAAAGGAAAGAAAGTGCAGCATGAGTACATATATATAAATATGTACCAGTGAGTATCCCGTCTAATCTCGAAGAAGTAGTGACGAGAGGTCGACTCGATACTCACTAAGGTCCAACAGTCGTAAAGTAAGCAGGATGTAAAGAAAACTGTAGGCATGTAAAACAAATAATCAAGTACATCAATATCCGACATCAAATAACAATCTCAAATCAAACAAGTTTGATATTGTCACGCCCCAAAACCAATGGACACGACCGGCACTCGACCGGGTAGTCCCAGTCAAGCGGACCTGGATTCCTTTTTCCCTCCCACGTATTACCCCGAAGTTTCCGTTGTGCATTATTCAATTATAATTAAGACGCATTCTTACAATCTGAAATTAAACCATAGAAGTCTGTCGTTTCCAACAAGTGATACAATACTTACAAATATACAGAACACACAGTCTACTTTACGTGGTCTACAAGTCATACTGCCCAAAATACATAAGTACATAGCCCACAATTCTTGTCTACGGAGCCTCTAGGAGTACGACGGAGTTATACAATACTTTCCGGTAACAAGGCTACGACTATACCTTACATAAGTACCAAAATAAGAACCCGGGAGGAAAGGTGGCATGAACCACACTAGGCCCCGAGAGGAGAGGGGCTCACCAAAATAGCTGATAGGACGAAGAGGAGGCACTACTGTCGGTGTGCTGAAGTACCTGCTATAGAACCACCTACAATCATCACAAGAATGTAGCGCCCCCGGCAAAAGGGACGTCAGTACATTTGATTTGTACTGGTATGCATGAACAAACTTTACTCTAAGTAAACTCAATAATGCACAGGCAAGAGACAGACAGAGAGTCACACAATTACTGCACAAGACATAGAAAGATATACAATGGAAGTTCCACAATTTTCACTTCATCAAGATCACAATTTCAATTCCATCCTTGTCCCTTCTCACATCTAACCCTTATTTCTCCTGTTGCGGCGTGCAACCCGATCCCACCTGACAATTGTTGCGGCGCGCAACCCGATCCCACCTGACAATTACAATCACACCAATGATGACAAATCACAGTTCAATCACAGAAAATTTCAGCAATAAGAATACAGCTTCTTTACATAGCCTTTAGCATATAATTTCATACTCTTGGATTCATTATCAAATCAAAGTTCAATCCACCCTGGTAGTCTCAATTTCGCCGTGGCGTACGACCCGATCCCATAATATAATCAATCATCACTCTGCCGTGGCGTACGACCCGATCCCATAATATAATCAATCATCACTCTGTCGTGGCGTACGACCCGGTCCTATAATATAATCAATCATCACTCTGCCGTGATTCTCTTATCACACTTAAATCAAGCCAAGTATCACAACGTTCAAAGATAACAATACCAATCACACAAGTATACAAGTCATATCTATGCTACAACAAGGGAAAACAATGAGCATGCTGTGTCATAGCTACCCGGACGAAGCAGTAATAGCCACTACGTACGGACTCTCGTCACTCAGTGCGTACGTAGCCCCCAAACAAGATCACATAGCAAACAAGGTTACCTAGAGGGACAATTTCCCTCTTACGAGGTTTGAAAAGAGACTCACTCGATAAAAGCACTCCTCGGACCAAGGACCGGATCAAAATATGCACCCGAAATTCTGAAACTACCCTCGACGACTCACAGCTAGCCAAACATAGCATAATTGAATCAATTTATCCTCCAAGAATAAGAATTAACAAGAAATCCCAAAATATAGTATTCTTGAAGGCTTTTGAAATTTCGACCCCGGGCCCACGCGTTCGGATTTTGAAAATTCTCGAAGGAATGAATTACCTGAAGCCCAAGGATCGTAATTACATAATTTATTTAGGAATTCATGGCTAAAAAGGGATAATTCACTAATTATCAAAGCCCTAGAATTTTCTACCCAATTTTCCCATGGTTTGATATTTTAATAGGTAACCTAGTTGGATTTCCATAATTAATCCATGAATTTAGAGAGGGAATTACACTAACCTTGAGGAAATTGACCTTGGACATCTTTTCCCTAGCTTTGAGCAGCTTTAATGGAGGTTGGGTATTGAAAATGAAGAAGAAAACCCGTAATTGGGCATTTAAATACTGCCCAGGAAAAGCTTAACTGCGATCGCGACACTAGGCCTGCGATAGCGAAGGGCAACCAGACTGACCTCTGCGATCGCATCAGAGGTCCTGCGATCACGAAGACCATATGGTCTGACCTATGCGATCGCGACAGAGGTCTTGCGATCGCGATGAACAATTTCACCCGGCCCAACTGCGACTCAATGCGATCGCGTGAAAGGGCTGCGATCGCGAAGCTTTGGGGCCCGGACCTATGCGATCGCAAGGGGAAGGCTACGATCGCAGAGAACAATCATCAGCCCAGCAAAACCCTTCTTCGCGATCGCAACCCACCTTCTGCAATCACAGAGAAGGAAACCAAATAGAGAAATTTCTGGTTTTTCCAACTTAGCTCCCGGGGGTCTAAAACACCCCGAGCCCCTCGGGACCCCGTCCAAAAGCACCGACAAGTTTGTATTCATGATACGGACTCGCTCAAACTTCCGGAACATGAAAAGCAACAACGGAACTCGAAATTCAATCCCAAAACCAAATTATTCAAACTTAAGAACATAAGAATTCCAGAATTCGCTTCATTGCGCCGAACTGGTCTATACTACTCGGAATGACCCCAAATTTTGCAGACAAGTCATAAATGACTATTCGGAACTATTGCCGGTCTTAGAATTCCATTCGGACCCCGATAGCATGAAGTCCCATTCCAGGCCAAATTCTAAACTTAAGGAAATCCTGATTTCCATTTCGGGCACCGAAACGCTCCCGGGTCATCAGAAACCCGAGCCGAACATACGCCCAAGTCCGAAATCATCATACGGAGCTACTGGAGCTGTCAGAACTCGATTCCAAGGTTGTTTGCTCAAAATGTTGACCGAAGTCAAACTTGGCCAAATAGGCCAGCCTTAAGGAACCAAGTGTTCCTAAACCATCCAAATCATTCCCAAATCCTGGACCACCCGCTCCCGCGAGTCATAAAGCAAGAATAGCCTCTATGGAAGGTTTCATTTAAGGAAACGAGACCCTGATACGCAAAACGACCGACTGGGTCATTACATGGGGAGATGGTATAGTATCGACACAATATGAAGCAAAATCAACACAGAATCATACAAGCTCAGGGTACAGATTGCTTTGCAAAGAAAGGTTCATACCAGAAACCAGATAGAGCAAGGTCATATTGAGACATACTATAAAAGGGAGTAACATATTCATGCTGATATTAAGGGGAGTAGCACATAACATAACATGCTAGATGGACAGGAATGTAAACATGTCAACTACAGGTTGCACAACAAAACCATAGATAGAAATAAATTTGAAACAAGATAAACTGAAGTAGTAAAAGAAACATATTGGTTTTGGGACTTGAATTGAAATCAGAACATACCAGTATAGAGACAGTAAACACAAAGTGAGGAGCAAGAGAATACAGTAATCAGCCTTGGCTTACAACCGGCTAACTTAGAACAATAACAAGTAACCAGAGAAAAGAGAGAGAGCAAAAGAGAGTTTCTTGCGTGAGAGATAGTTAGAACTAATGTGTTCGTCCCTTTGTGTTAATGAGAGGGCATATATATATATATATATATATATATATATATATATATAGTAGTTTGAAATTAGGTAGAATAAGGTAAGAATCATAATTAAGTAGTAATTATGGAATTAGGTATTAATTAGTATAAAATCAGTGTAAGTACTCCTCAATTAAGGGAGTTAACTTCAAACGGTAAAGACAAATAAGGAAGAAGATCAAATAAGACTGGAATATAACATATAAGGAAATAATTTCAACACAGTATGGGTAGAAAGTAAGCAATTAAGGCTAGGTACATAATATTCTAATTAAGGAAATAACACAAAAATAAGTTTGACAGCATAGTCGATCATAAAATAAGGCAAGAAAATATCTAAGAAGTTGAAAATTAATAAGGAGATTATCACAAGAGATTAGTTAAGGATGTCAATCACAGGGAATCAGGGATTCCAATAGAAGGTAGTATTAACCAAAGGAAAGTACCACAAATGAACGAAAAATATAGGCAGGGAGAAGCAAGAAATCAAAATCCCTCATAAATATGGTAAAGTAATAATCACACAAAATTAGGAATTCAAACTAGAACATAGAACTGATTTAGGGGCATGAACACAAATTTCTGAGAATAAGCGAGATAAACACAGCATATGCAAGAAGAAGCAAAAAATCAGAAACCCTAATGAGCATAGTAAAGTAAAAATGACATAGAAACAAGGGTTCAACTAAAAAAATAGTGCTGATTAGAGGAATTAACAGAATAAACATAATATAAGCGGAAGAAGCAAAAATCAGAAACCCTAATGAACATAATAGGGTAAAATCACAGAAACTCAGAGCGTTCATGCGAAACAAGCACATATACAGATTAAACGAACAAATTATCAAAGACAGACTCAGAACCCAAGATTAAGTCCAAGAATTAGGTTTTTCAACATAATAAATCAGATAAAAAGGAAAAAACTTAAATAACCATTTAAACATAGTAAGAATCATAGAATAATACTGAAAATCAGAGGGAAAGTCATTTTGAAAAGGGGTTAAGAACCCTAGTTTTGAAGACAAAGAGGCGTTTTTGAAAAATCGGAGAGATTCTCAGGAAAACGGTAAAGATAACTCAATATATACTCAGATCTGTTACAGATCTGAAGATTCATGAGATGAGTTAGGGTTTCAGAGAGAGATAACCCAAAGATAGAGATATTCCGGCTTAGAAGCAGTGGATCTAGCCGAAAAATAGAAAGGTCTTACTCGGACGGCCAAGGGTGGCCTGAGAACGACACAAAAAGTTTATGGGTGTGAGTTGAACAACCTCTGGTTCCCTCGAGGACCTCAGGGTAGCAACAATCCGGTATGTGAGGGAGCCTGACTAGGGATGGTGGTGGAACCACCATTGTTATCGGCGAGCAGGTCGGTGAGAGGAGATTAGGGTTTAGCAGAGAGAGCTTGAGAGAGATGGGAGAGTGTAATGGCGAAGAGTGAAGACAGAATGAGGGGGAAAGTGGGGGTAGGTATTTAGGTTAGTTTAGGTAAGAACAGATTTGGTCCATTGATCAAAAATGATCAACGGTCCAGATTAAACAAGACATTGGGTTGGGTGGATAGTGGATTGGGCCTGGGGTGTTTGGGCTGATTTAATTGGGTTTGGGGCTGGTCTAGTTTAGGCTAGAATTGAAATGAAATTAGGCTATTTGTTAAATACCCAATGCAAAATTAATTAAAATAATTTACAAAATAGCTAACAATTATAAAAAATAAATTTTATGCATAGATAATAGTTTTAAATAATTATATAATATTTTAAAATACACATGACTAATTTCTTGTATGAAATAGTACAAAATTATATGCTTGGGCCATAATTGCAAAGTTATTGCAAATATAGCCAAAAGATGCCAATTTGGCTAATTATGAAATAATCTGGCCTTAATAGGACCATAAACAAAAAATTGAATCAAGAAATGCTTTTGAAATCACTTGTGATGCAATTTTATAATTATTTATTGGAAATAAAATGCTGGACAAATTAATAAAAATATAGAAACAATTATGAATAAGTACCACTTGCTATTAATGCATGATTTTGAAGGTATATATGCAATTTAAAATATATTTGGGAAAAATTGGGTATCAACAGCTACCCCTCTTTACCCGGAAAGGATGTAAGAGTTGTCGGGTAAAGATATGATGGCAAATTTTGACCGAGCAAAACGGTTAGAGAGATCAAGGCCGCACCCTGGTTTCTGAGCTGCCTACATATCCCTGGTTTTATAGGAATCAGGCCGTATGTAGTTCCGTATTCATCAGCGATACATGCCGGTGAAATCATCACAAGAACGGACGCAACCTCTAGGGGTGAGTGAATGAACGGTCTGCAGGATATCGGGTTTGGATATGGTCAGGAGAATTGGAGCGGAATCGCTCTTGCTGGGATAGTCGTTGCTCGCCGGGTCACCTGCAAATAAGAGTGCTATAAGCATATATCATGCATAAATTTAAACATGATGCAAGTTCCCATTGGACTATGAAATATTGTCTTTGGATGGTTAAGGATGACGTCCTCAGACCATGATGTCCTGGGCCATGAATTGTTTGATGAGAGGTTCGCAGGCCATGAAATGATGTTCTCGGGCCATGAGGATGGTGCTTCCGAACTATGACGCCTTTGAATAATGATATGCAAATTAAGAGAGATTCTCAGGCCACGACATAGTGTCTTCCGTCTATGAGGATGATGACGTTAGAGTATGACGCCTTTGGATATGTTGACGATATTTCAGCCCATGAGATGCAATAATATAATGCTGACAAGACAGAGCTTAGTCTTCCGAATTGAAGGGCAGAACTTAGACCGAAAGAGAAGCGAAGTAAATAATGCTTGAGAGACAGCGTTTAGTGTCGGTGAAAAATAAATTGGAGGCAAAGCTTAGCCTCATGAAAGTAGGGAGGTAGAGCTTAACCTCATGCAGATATGAAGGCAACGATTAGCCTTATGCAAATGGAAGGCAGAGATTAGCCTTATGCAAATGGAAGGCAGAGAGTAGCCTTATGCAAGGGAAGGTAGAGAGTAGCCTTATGCAAGGGAAGGCAGAGATTAGCCTTATGCAAATGGAAGGCAAAAATTAGCCTTATGCGGATGGAGGCAGAGATTAGCCTCATGCAAGGTGAAGGCAGAGCTTAGCCTTATGCAAAAATGGAGGTAGAGCTTAACCTCATGCAAATGAAGGCAGAGATTAGACTTATGCAAGGGAAGACAAAGATTATCCTTATGCAAGGGAAGGAAGATATTAGCCTTATGTAGATGGAGGCAGAGCTTAACCTCATGCAGAATGCGGGACAAAGCTTAGTCCCATGCAAGATGAAGGCAGAGGTTAGCCTTATGCAGATGAAGGTAGAGATTTAGCCTTATGCAAAGGGAAGGAAGATATTAGCCTTATGCAAGAGAAGGAAGAGATTAGCCTCATGCAGGTAGGAAGGCAGCGGTTAGCCGTATGCAGAAGAGTAAATAACAGATGTCAGTAAGATTTCTTAGCTGGTAGCAGATTGCAGTATTGCGATTGTTGCGAGAATTATGACGACGGAGCATGTTATCCTTTGTGCTGATAGCAAATGTCGGCAAATGTGATGGTTTCAAGAATTGTGAGTTTGAGCATGTTCGTTCTTTGTGCGGATAGAAAACTTTGGCATTTGCAATTGTGTTGAAATTTTGAGACTTCTCAGCGTGTTCATTCTTTGTTCCTGCATCCAAAGAAAAATCGTGAGTTCTGTAGATGGGGAGGTTGGCTCGTATCCCCGTTGGCTTTGCTTGCCTTGATATGCTCGGTCTGATGATCCTGTTTATATCATCGGGGTAGCGTTTGCTAAACAGAGCTATATTTTGAAAACAAACATGCATAATTTTGTAAAGACATTGTATAAAAAATATATTTTGAGAATTTTAGATGAATCGACGGCCGTGACACGGTTCAAGACATTGCAACCTCTCATGCTACAGAAGTTTGAGGGTCATCCTCAAATTCTTCCCCAGTTAGATGGTTGATGACTTTGGCCGTTGCGCACGTTGCGATTGGCTGAACTTGCTTCGGAATTTTGAGGGTCCTTCTCAAAATTCTGCCTCAGTTTCCAATTGCGGGGGAAATGAGTTTTTTATTGAATTGTGACCGAACCCATAGGGCTACCTACGTATCCCCTCTTAAACGGGAATCAGGTCAGGCGTAGTTCAATTTACATCACTTGGGAAAAGCATAAGAAATTACACATAGTATCATTTGACTGCATCTGAGTTAATTGGTTTTGGCCAGACTTCTCCGTCCATTTCTGCAAGTATAAAATCTCCTCCTGTCAATACTCGGTGAACCATATACGAACTTTGCCAATTGGGAGAGAATTTCCCTTTGGCTTCATCCTGATGCGAAAAGATCTTCTTTAACACCAGCTGCCCCGATGTGAACTATCTTGGTTTGACTCTTTTGTTAAAAGCATTGGACATTCTGTTCTGATAAAGTTGACCATGACATATTGCATTCATCCTTTTCCCATATATGAGGGCTAATTGCTCATAACGATTGTTTGTCCATTCTGCATCACTGAGCTCAGCATCGTGTATGATTCTTAAGGAACGAATCTCTACTTTGGCAGGAATGACAACTTCCGTACTATAAACCAGCAAGTAAGGAGTTTCCCCAGTTGATGTACGGACTATGGTGCGGTATCCCAGTAAGGCAAATGATAAATTCTAGTGCCATTGTTTGTGTTTTTCTATCATCTTTCTCAATATCTTCTTGATGTTTTTGTTGGCGGCTTCTACAGCTCCATTCATCTGAGGTCTGTAGGCCGTAGAATTCTTATGCTTGATTTTGAAAGTCTCGCACATGGATTTCATCAAATCATTGTTGAGATTGGATCCTTTGTCGGTGATGATTGACTCTGGAATTCTGAATCGATAAATAATACGGTCGCGGACAAAGTCTGCCGCGACTTTCTTAGTCACTGCTTTGTAAGATGCTGCTTCGAACCATTTAGTGAAATAATCAATTGCTACCAAGATGAACCTATGTCCATTTGAGGCGGTAGGCTCGATCGGTCCAATGACGTCCATTCCCCAGGCGGCGAACGACCAAGGTGAGCTTGTTGCATTGAGCTTGTTTGGGGGTACCTTTATCATATCTGCATGTACCTGACATCGATAGCATTTCCAGACATACTGGATGCAGTCCGCTTCCATGGTCATCCAGAAGTAACCAGCTCTGAGTATCTTCTTGGCCAAGACTAAACTATTCATATGCGGGCCGCAGCTCCCAGCATGTATCTCTTCAAGTAGCCTGGAGGCTTCCTTTGCATCGACACATCTCAATAATACCACGTCGCGATTTCTCCTATACAGGGTTCCTCCGCTGTGAAAGAAATTGTTGGACTATATCCGAAGCGTGCGTTTTTAGTTGATTTGCATGCTCTCGATACTCTCCCTTTGACAAATACTCCTTGATAACACGGTACCATGGTTTTCTGTCTACTTCTTCTTCAACATGGGCACAGTATGCCGGCTGGCCATGTGTCACGCCCCAAAACCGAGGGGTGAGACCGACGCTCAACCGAGTAAACCCGACTGAGCAAGCCTGTTAGGTTTTATTCTACTTGTGATGACCCAAAAGGGCCATCTTATTAATTAAGACTCCATTCCAGGCTCCTAGGCCTTCAAAAGACTAATTTTAATGTTCTCAATTTGCGTGCACAGTCCGGGCGTGAAACCAGAAAGCTTTTATGTGAAAATACGAGAAATAGAAATTTCTAGAGTTAAAATTTGATTTTAGTTGACATTGGTCAACATTTTGAGTAAACGGACCTGTATCTATGTTACGACGATCCTGGGAGGTCCGCATTAAAATATGGGACTTGGGCGTAGACCCGGAATTGAATTCCGAGGTCCCTAGCCGTAGAAAACAATTTGGACCATTAGATCCGTATCGTAATTTCGGAGCCATAGGAAAAAGAATCATCAAATTTGGACATCGTATGAAGAAGTTATGCCCATTTTAGTGATGGAAAATATTGCTGGTGCCGGATGTCGCAAATGCGAACTCCGGGTCGCAAATGCGACATCTGCAACCTATTAAATGAACTTTTTGACGGTAGTTTCACCCATTCTTCAATTCTCTCAAACCCTAAACCTCCATAGATGATTTTTCAAAGACCCAAACTTCTCCAAATTATTGGTAAGTGATCTTTAACTAATTCCTTTCATTTCTTAACAACTTTTAACAAGATTTCAACCAAAAATCTAGAGTTTTCTTGGAAAAAATTGGGATTTTTGGGTAGAACTTAGAAATTTCAAAATTTGGGGAATTGGACCTCGAATTAAGGTCAGATTCCAAAACCAATTGCATATCCGGGCTCGGGGAAGAATGGGAGGTTTTGGTCCGAACCTCGAGTTTAGACCAAGTAGGTCCGGGGTCGATTTTTGAAATTGAATGGGAAAAACTTAGAAAAACCATTTCTTTTCAATAAAGATGATTCCTTTAGGCTATGATTGATAAGATTGAACCAATTATGATTAGATTCGAGCGGATTAGAAGCAAATGCTAAAGGAAAGGCAGTGCAAGAACAGTGAATTGCTTGTGAGATCGAGGTAAGTGTTTGGTCTAACTTTGGCTTGAGGGAATAGGAGTCCCCACTTATTTGCTATTTGAAATGCATGGGTGTGGTTTATAGGTGAGGTGACGAGCATCTATGCACCACCCAAATTGCTAGTTAAGCATGATCCCTTCCTCGTCCCAACTTAAATGATTTTTGTCTAAATTGTTCTATGACTATCTAGCGTTGTTGTCTTGTTGGTTTCATTGTTGATAATATTGAGGAAGTGATGAGGAATACAGTTTAAATGTTTTATGATTGTTGAGTTTTACGTGATTGTGTGGTTTCAATTGGTTGTTGCCAATTGTTGTGGCGAGTGTATAAAGAGTATTGGTTGTTTATTGGGGTCCCTTAAAAATAAAAATTTGGAACTTACTATTTTATATTACTATTTTTCATATTTTGACACTACTTTTATTCAATATTAATGTTTGAAAACTTGGAAACTTTTTTGAGAATTGGTTATAGCTGAGGCCTGAAAGAGGCGGTTGAGTTATTTTTATTATTGTTGCAGTATTTGAATTGATGTGTTTAGATTTTCTTCCTGTTTTATAATTATTATCTCGGTTACATATATATATATATATATATATATATATATATATATATATATATATATATATATATATATATATATATATATATATATATATATATATATATATATATATATATATATATATATATATATATATATATATATATATATATATATATATATATATATATATATATATATATATATATATATATATATATATATATATATATATATATATATATATATATATATATATATATATATATATATATATATATATTATTGTTACAGATTCTATGTTGTTAATGCCCCGTCGTAGCCTTGTCACTACTTCACCGAGGTTAGGTTCGGCACTTACTCAGTACATGGGGTCGGTTGTACTGATACTACACTCTGCACTCTTTTGTGCAGTTCCAGTAACTGGTCAGAGTTAGGAGATTTAGTAGCTGATGTCATTGCTCGGAGACACGAGGTAGATTTGCTAGCGTTCGCAGATTCTTGGAGTCTTCACTTATTTTCGGACACTTTTTTATTTCTTTCAAAAACATATACATAATTCTTTCAGCCCATTATTGTAGCATTCTTAGTAGTTCGTGAATCGTGACACCAGACCCTGGGTAGTTATGGAATTAGCATTAGTTGACGGCTCGTCTATTACTTTGAATATAAATCCTGATTTCATTTATGGCGAAGTATTAGATTTTGTGTTTAATTGGATTTGTTCATGTGTGTGGAAATAAAGTATAAAGAAAATGATTGTATAATTTCTAACATTGGCTTGCCTAGCGAGTATGGTGTTAGGCGCCATCACGATCCCTAAGGTTGGGAATTTGGGTCGTGACAAGTTGGTATCCGAGCTCTAGGTTGCTTAGGTCTCACAATTCACGAACAAGCTTAATAGAGTCTGAAGGATCGGTACGGAGACGTCTGTACTTATCTCTCAGAGGCTATCAAGTTAGGAACAAACTCCATTTTTATTCTCTTATACTCTATCTTGCGGTTCTTGTTATCTCCAATATTGATAGAACTCTTCTACTTTCTCGTAAATGGCAGGAATGTGTGCTTTTCTCCCGTGGACCAACAGATCAAGATCTCTCGCAACACCAGTCCTAAACCACAGGGGATGCAAGAAAATTTTCACTCATGGCACATGGAAACTCAAGTAGAAAACAAAAACTCAAGGCCTAGTTAGGGTCAGTGAATCTCAAAAGGGAACCATATATAACCTGAGAAATTATTTTGTGAATATAAGAGCAAGTATTCATACGGGATATTGTGTGATAATAGTCCCTGCTTCAGCCATTTCCTTCCTTTCAAAACAAGCCACAAGTCAGTACGGAAAATAAATCATGTTGTCACTAAACCAGCCACCAAGTCAGCCTGTGGGCACAACCTCAATGTAAACCTTACATTCCTTCTAAATTAACAGAATTATACCAACGCTACAAAACCAATTCTCTGAAAAAAATCCACAGAGCTATCTATCATCAAGGAGAGATAGAACAAAGAGAAAAGATCAACATGTGATCAAGGATATCACCACTCAAAATAAAACACGCCCTGCAAAAATTTAACATAACCATCCACACGAGAACCAGGCAATGTCACATACCAAAAAGGTAATAAATAACATGATAAACAGAATACCAATTCACCTAAAAGATAAAAACACAAACTGAGTTGTCACAGGAACACAAGAACTAAATCCCAACACCAATCTACCAGAAAGTAAAGAAATAATTACAACCCAAATAACACTTATTCAAAGAGGCCACCTCAACCTGAAATCTAACAAGTAAAGTGAAAATGATGAACGGTGCCCCCTCAATTGTCACACCCCTAACCTGGGGTGGCGTGGTTGGCACCCGGTGCCGAGCTGGCCCGAGCGAACCACTCTGTAACTCATAATCATTCGATAAAAACTATAACATACATAGGTCGAGTTGGCTGAACTCATTCCTTTTGTAACTATCATGGCCAACATGGACACAACTCGTAATGTACAACTGTAAGTGGGCAACACTATATAAATAAACTATCGTTCTTAAGGCATGAATACATATGAGCCGTCAAGGACTCTGACATACTGTATCAACTGAACCTTTGTCTACAAATCCTCTAAGACTATTTAACATCAAACAGGACAGGGCACCGGTTTACCCATCCGTCTATAGCAAAACTCTTACACAATGACTCATAGACTCGGCTGCACTCCGAATGAGGTGGAGTCTTACCGATCCTTCAGTGAATGCAAAACTCATCTACTATGAGGGATCATCAATCTATTTATCTATACCTGCAGGCATGAATGCAGTGCCCCCAATAAAAGGACGTCAGTACGAATAATGTACTGAGTATGTAAGGAAATATACTGAAAGTTGAAACTGAACTGATAATATAATAACTGAAAGTAACTGAAAGTCAAAGATAATCTAAAGATATACTTACATGCTGATACTGACTCAACTTTCTCAATATAGTAAGTAAAATAGTTGTCCGGCCATATAAGGCTCGGTATATATATATATATATAACTATATAACTGCTCTGCTGTAGTAGGCTCGCTCATAGGCGCTCGGCCATACTAGGCTCTGTATCTTGACCAACTGGGCTCGCGCATAGGCGCTCGGGCACAGTAGGTTCGGTATATAACTTACCATCTGATCAGAGGTTGCCCAATAGGGGCCTGCCCATCGATTATAGCTCGATGGTAATGAAAATACTTTAATACTGTATATATAAACTCTCTGCTCTCTTGACTGGGAGAAGGAAATACTCAACTAAATATGACGTCTCGATAAGGAGAATATTATAATTTACAAAACTAGGAAAATATACATAAATTCCGGAATACAAAATAATTTAATGGTTGGAAATGCCTTAGTGAAGTCTTGTACAAAAGCTTCTTTTACCCTCTTTTTGATAAGTGCTTCTTGTGTGAGCTGTTATAGCTTAAAATAAGGCAGCAAGCAAATAAGAAATAGACCAACGGTGAAGAGAAAATATTTAATGGTCTCCTATGCCAGGAAACAAAAATTCATGTTGGCCTACGCAGAGGGACACTACACAAAAGTTAACATTTCTTCAAACTAAAATTCTCTTCTCATCTATCGGATAAACTTTATCAAATACGTATTTTTCTGAGATCCATAAACATAAGATATAATAATTCACATAGGGAATCAGGAATATAGACACCCCTAGTATTTCTATGAATAGAGTTATGAAACTTGTGTGCTTGCTCGTTTCATTTGTATTGTATGGATCATGCCAAAAAAAAAGAAGGGATAATCTTAACATAACTGGAATAGGAAAACATCCGTGTGATATTCTTGAGAAGATTTACGCCGTACTCCAATCATTCAAGGAAAGTGTCGGAGACCTGTGTCTCAACCGACTAAGTTTCCAGAGAAACGAAAATCGCACACTGTTTCTTCCTTAGACATTTCTCTAGTGCAGCTTTCCGATTTAAATCTCATCATTTCTTTCCTATAAGATTGTACTTCATCAAATAAGACATTTCTTTCAAGACCATCCAGTAGGACACAGTAAGTATTTAATGCCATATTTATCCCTTGCTTTCTCATGGTCTCAAATATTTCAAGTCCTTTCTCAGCATTCCCACAAGTGAAGTAGTTATTCTTTAAAGCAAATTAGTCAAGCTAGAAGTACTACCTAAGAATTCTTTATCCATTTTATGATAATATAAATAGCTAACTTAGGAAAAGGCAATATGTACGTAAAGAAGATGGATAGGAAAATACTATTAAGGGCTATAGCATTGAGTTTGACTTCTAAAACATTTTGACAAAACACTATTTATCTATTTCCAGATATATACAAATAAGAAGGTAGTATAGCAACTAAAGGCCTCCTATCATACAAATCCTGTAATTGCCACCTCCCAATCTTATTTAAGAGTCATAAAAAGGGTAATTGGGGTGCTTCCACGTGGGGTGGGGAAAAAGTTTAATCGTTATCCAACTTATTAGTTAATTAGGTAATGTCTCGTTACCCGCTAATTAATCAATTTCTCGCATAATTAAGAATTATTTCAAATTACTTAAAATTCTACTCATTTTTAATATACTTTATATATCATACTATCACGGTCATGTAGTACCTTGTATGACACTAGTCCATAAATACCGGGTATTATATCTCGGACCGTATTTTATCCCAAAATGCCAAATTTTGACGAAATTCATTTTCTTCGATTTGCTTACCTTCTCACCTTCACGAATTTACTCATCACTTGTTTGAAATAGCATAATAATTATAATCTCACTCCCGAACTTACATCGATTTACTTACGAAGAAATTTTATCGTACGCAAAATGCGGGTTAAAACATCTCATTTCCGAGCTGTCATTAGTTTATTTATGTCGCACTTTCACGTATGAAAATATGGGGTGTAACATCATTCCCCCCTTTGGAAAATTCGTCGTCGATATCGACTGTTGCGCTTATAATTCGTATAACCCATAGCTTTTGCGAATACTCTAACATTCTCTTTTCCATTCAGACAACTGTTCTTTGAATAAATCCAAAGGCCAAGGCATTCCCCCCTTTAAGTCTCTTTCTCACACCACGACTTTTAGTAGGAATCTTTCTAATCTCGTAATTATTGCTATCTTCTATTATGCAGCCTGCACGACTCTAACTTTGTGTGTGTGCCTATGCGACACTTCTCTCCCCTTTCCTCCAGCTCTTAGCCAATCTCTAGGCCTCACTTTGTGAACATATACAAATTTATGTCCAGTTGTCCCTGTGGCGTCATTAGCTTTACTACATTTAAGTAGGCCATACTATACCATAATTCTTACTTCAATTTATTATTATTGAGGTCTGCAACAAGACTCCAGGTTACTCTTGTTGCTTATCTTATATGCATAAGACTAAGTCTGTTAACACTTCCTCATTACTGTCATATTAAGAATGATGGTCTAATCTTATATCGTACTTTGCATCTTTTATCCATCCATTGTTGATTCATATCAATGTTGATCTATAATCTTTCATTGATAACTTGAAGCTTCTTACGTAATACATTGCCACTAGGGCTTATGCTGTATCGAGGAATATTTGAAGTGATTTTCCTGATCTACTTAGGAGCGATATTGTGCTTCAATAGTCGTATTTTATAGCATCCCAATGTGATTCACTTCACATTTTTAATTCCGTACAATCCATGAAATCCTCTTCAAATCATTACTCAGTCGAAGGCCCAACGTCGTCCTTTATCTATCACAATCACACCATCATTCCACTACCAAGGCAGCATTCCATTTTTTTCTTGATATTATTAGTCTTAGACTCCTTTGAGTTCATTCAGGCTATACTGAATTATCTATTAGAGAAACCATTAACTTTCTTATTTTCATGGGTTTAATCCCGAGGACTTACCCGTTCTCGTCACCTTCTCACTCACCCTTTCTCGTTCTTACTCTTGTCATAAAACTTTGTCGCTTTACTATACTTCAACTTGGGACCTGTACATATCTATTTATACTATTCGCGACTTTCTTTCAACTTGTTTGCTCCATAGATTTCCTTATGTTGTTCTGGAACATTAAGCGAGACATCACATCGTCTCTAACTCTTATTTACTCTATTGACTTGATCTCTCAGTACTTAGAAACCATAGGCTGGAAGGTACGCCACTGACGATACTGCTATCATTCCTGGATATTGAATCCTAGTGCTTCTAGCCTTCTATCTGAAGCATGGACTATTCACGATCTTCTGCATTTGAGTATCTTGTACGTTGTTTACCTTTACCTTACTTACCTTAAAACCTCGCATAGTATCTTTTTATCTCTTTCATGACCTCCCTTCCACATAGGTATAATCCACGTCCATAACTTGAAGCTCTATTATAATACTTGCACCTCTGGTGCCTATACAATCCGGAGGAAGCTCCATACTGAATTCTTATAAGGCTGGTATTTTTTCTAACTGGCTTTATCGTAGAACGGTTATAGAATATGGTTGTTCTACTATCCCTTTGGTACCTCTGATATTAAGAGTGATCCTATAATGTTCTCAATCACGATTTCTATAATTTTTGGGGTCCAATAATCTGATTCCTGATTTACTTCGTTGATGTATCTCTTTAGTTTCCTTATTCTTCTGATCAGCCTTTATGTAGCCTTAAGCTACCTCCCGATATGCGGTTCATGGTATTAGGTATTACGTTTAGCCTTTCATGGGCGCTGAGGAATATCCATGATACAATCCTTTGTCTATGACCTGTGCTCAACTCCTTATTTTAACTTGTACCAGAATTTTCTATGTATGTGTATGCTACATGTATAAAACTCCAAACTCCTAAGTGCGTTCATAATGTAACTAACTCTGGATCATGAATCGAATAATTCTTTTTGTTCCATCTCAGCTTTCTTCAAACGTAAGCAATTACATTTCTTGGTCTTTATGCCCCCTTCTTGCGTGCATACTTAGCTTATCTTGGTGCCCACACATATTGGAATTCCATAGAACTCATATGATCTTGAATATCACTTTTGATTTTTACTTCTCGTTCATTAGCCACAGTAGGTGTCATTTTCTTACGAAGTGCATACAATGTTGTTGTGAGACTGTCGTTATAAGACCATTTCCTCCGCAGGTTACCCAGCTTAGGTTGAAGCCTTCTTCCTTATTTCCTCAGCTAGTCTTTCGTTGTAGTACTTAGGGAGAACCCTTTACTCTTGTAAATCTATGAGCATAGTATGGACCTTTTGATGTCGTTCCTTGCCTATAATTATCCGTAGTTTCTTACCTCCATACCCTTGTTCTTGTAGGGTTTCTTCTAAATTGATATTTTGACAATTTTCCCAGTGGCTTTCTCTTTTATTTCAGTAATACTCATATGCTACCTTTAACTACTCCGACTCCTATATGAATATATCTCAAGTATTACAATGTCATTACTGCGAGGTTGAATTCACTATATTGGGTTTTACTATGCTTATCCTGCACGATTTGCTAATTTGTCTGTGTCCTCTTGTCTAGCCATTAACTAGGCTCTTCATGAATCAACTACTAACTACTCGTTGGCACATTCTCATATCAATATTCCGCGTAATCTTCCTTGGGTTATATCCTTTTTCTTAACTTACGTCCCCTACTGGCTCCTTATTTATTAATAACATCTCGGGCAGGAGCCCTCACTTCCTCTCCTTGACGTCGTATTTGCATAATGTTCTAGAATCGTAGCATATATGTAGGCTCTGAATAAGTGCAATCTCGTCCCCTTTTCATTTTTATTGCATTTTTCCTTTACCATTTCATAGCTACTAGAACCACTTAATTATGATGTAATGCCATATTACTCCATATTCCCCCCTTTAGGGAAGTACTACGAGTTGAAGCCACGAGTATCTACCTATAGATGTGTTACCTCTTTATCTTTGGCGTCTTTTCACATCATCGATGACCCTTCCTTGCCTTGCGGCAATCCTTCTGTACCAAGGATAACAAAAATTCCTTACTCATAATGGTAACACCTAGTGTAATGGGCACACAAAGTTCCTTAAGTTTAACTTTACACATATTGCTTGTTTTAGGGAAGTGTCTGCCTGAATGACTATTCTCTGAATTTCTCATGAATCTTCTTCTGTGGTCCATTCTATTATCGCCGGAACGCAATATGAAATTCTCATGATGCTTAATATTATAAAATCACTTAGCCCCTAATTTATGTTTAGTTTATCTTGTTTACCAGCCCATACTGATTTCTATTACTCTAGGGATTAACTCTCCCTTCGAGTAGTCGCATTGGAGTCACGAACTTATTTCTCAAAATAAGGATATAACTTTATGGCCTACACTCTTTTGTTGTCTCAAGGCCTGGATCCTCTTATCTTTTCCTTCACTTGACAATGTATCCTATAATACCGTCACATTTTTTTTCTACCTGTCACGACCCAAATCCTAATTCAGGTCGCGATGGCGCCCAACAGCGGGGTTAGGCAAGCCGACATAACCTTTACTAAGTGATAGCCTTCCCATTCGATCAAACAAATCAATAATTACCAGTTTAAAAGCAACTAACATGATACTAGCCTTGAGTGAAGGTAAAATCATAGTAAATACAAGGCCGAAATAAGGCATATACATAGATATACAACCCAAAACCCAAAATATATACCGCGTGTGTGCCAGGAACTAGTGTCACGAGTGTCACAGGCAACTACTGAATATACAATGACTGCAATATATACAGGGTCTCAGTCTGAACGAAATAGACAGAGAGTATAACAAAAGAAACTCCAGGGTGCTGCTAGGAAGTCTCCAGGAAAGCAGCTCACCGTGAAGTATGACCACGCTATCAATATCTAGCACCGGCCTGAAAATCAGATGGACCAACCTCCAGACCTGTACAGTCAAGTACAGAAAAGGAAAGAAAGTGCAGCATGAGTACATATATACAAATATGTACCCAGTGAGTATCCCATCTAAACTCGAAGAAGTAGTGACGAGAGGTCGACTAGATACTCACTAAGGTCCAGCAACATAATATAGAATGAGATAAAGCTAAAGAAATAGGCATGCGAAACAGTAAGCAACAAGTATATAAACACATAATGTAACACAAGTAAAAGCATCAAGTGCAAATTCCTCTTATTCAACAATACCTTGCCAATACTATCATATGTGAACCAGACTCAAGTGTACATATACCGACACAGACAAGACAACCGGCCAGAGTCATAGGTAGGTCATAAGGACTGAGGTCATAAGCTCGCCACGATCGCGAATCATACATGTGACTCATGTGCTGACTCGATAGTAATAAGCTCCCCACGATCGTGAATCATACCTGCGACTCGTGCGCTGACTCGTTAATAATAATAAGCTCCCCATGATCGCGAATCATACCTGCGACTCGTTTGCTGACTCGATAATAATAATAAGCTCCCCATGATCGCGAATCATACCTGCGACTCGTGTGCTGACTCGATAATAATAAGCTCCCCACGATCGCGCATCATGCCTGCGACTCGTGTGCTGACTCGATAGTAATAGTATTTACATAGAGGTACCTACGGGTACCGACTCAACCGTGAACTCAACAAGATTGTGTCAATATCATATCACTGATAGCCAATTAAGATTTACCTCATCATATTTTTACCTCTCCCATGTCATTTCAACAATAAACACATTTTATAATACATACAATGGTTCAAATAAGGCACAAAAAGGCATGCTCGTGGGTCCTACGGCTACCCGACATAGCAATATAGTCGCCACGTACGGACCCTCGTCACTTGGTACGTACACGGCCCCCTCAACATGTAAACATAGCAAACAAGGAACCTACGGGGACATTTCCCCCTTACAAGTTTGGAAAGGAGACTCACCTCGTGACGATATCACCCCTCGGATCAAGGATGCTCCCGAATATCCGAATTTCACCCTTGACGGCTCGCAACTAATCAATCAAGGTATAATTGAATTAATTTAGGTTCCAAGAAGAAGAATTAACAAGAAATCCTAAAATTAAGCATTCTTGACCATTTTCCGGAATTTCGAACCCGGGCCCACACGTTTGGATTTCGAAATTTTTTGAAGGAATCACCTACCCGAAGTCTAAGGATCGAAGGTATGTGATTTATACAAGTATTCATAGCCTCAAATTAATAATTCACCAATTTATTCAAAGCCCTAGAATTTCTATACAAATTTTATGATCTTTGATTCTTTGGGAATTAAACCCGTTGGATTCCATGCATAATAGTGAAAAATGGAAGAGAATTACTTACCTATACAGTGGGTGGTCGTGGGAGGTGTTGCTCAAACTTGGATGCTCTCTAATGGAGGTTGATGGTGGATAAAATGAAGAAAACCCGTATTTGGACATTTAAAAAAAGGGCTGGCAACAATGATTTCCGCACCTGCGACCTTGGGACCGCATGTGCGGTCTCGCACCTACGAGAATATCATCGGCCCTTAGGAAAAAGGGCCTGGGACCCTGGCATCGCACTTGCGGAGAATGGGTCCGCACCAGCGGTCCCGCTCCTGCGGAAGAAGGGCCGCGCCTGCGAAGGCTGGATCGCAAGTGCGCACTCGCACCTGTGACTGAGAGACCGCAGGTGCGGTCACACCAGAAGTAGCTGCACCAGCAATGGTTTTTGCTGGTTTTTGGCCTCGTGCGGGGTCCGGGAGGCACCTGGGCCCACCTGAGACCCCGTCAAATTATACCAACAGGTCCCAAATCATTATACAGACTAGCTCGAGCCTATGGAACACTCATAACAACGCTAAAACTCAAAATCACCCTCCAAAACCCCTGAAATCATAACTTAATAACTTTGAAATTTCTAGAATTCATTTCATTGCGCCGAACAGGTCTATACTACTCGGAATGACCTCAAATTTTGCAGACAAGTCATAAATGACTATACAGAACTATTCCCGGTCTCGGAATTCTGTTCGGACCTCGATAGCATAATGTCCCGTTTCAAGCCAAATTCAAAACTTAAGGAAATCCTGATTTCTATTTCGGGCGCCGAAATTCTCCCGGGTCGTCAAAAACCCGAGCCGAACATACGCCCAAGTCCGAAATCATCATACGGAGCTACTGGAGCTGTCAGAACTTGATTCCTAGGTCGTTTGCTCAAAATGTTGACTGAAGTCAAACTTGGCCCAATAGGCCAACCTTAAGGAACCAAGTGTTCCTAAACCACTCAAATCATTTCCAAATCCCGAGCCACCCGCTCCCGCAAGTCATAAAGCACAAGTAGACGCTATGGAAGGTTTCATTAAGGGAACGGGGTCGTAATACGCAAAACGACCGGCTGGGTCATCACATTCTCCCCTTCTTAAACAAACGTTCATCCTCGAACGAGTCTAGAATTGTACCTGAAGTGCTAAAAAGCTGCGGATATCTTCTCCGCATGTCCTCCTCGAACGCCCAAGTCGCCTCTTCAGCTGGCTGGCCCCTCCACTGAACCTTAACCACAGAAACTGTCTTGGACCTTAGCTGGCGGTCCTGTCTATCAATAATGTCCACTGGCTCCTCCTAGTAACTCAACTGCTCGTCCAAGTGAATAGTGCTATAGTCAATCACGCGAGAGAAGTCGGCGTGATACCTCCGAAGCATGGATACGTGGAAAACTGGATGAACACCTGATAAGGTTGGAGGTAAAGCAAGCTCATAGGCAACCTCTCCGACCCACTTTAACACCTCAAAAGGACCAATAAACCTGGGGCTTAGCTTGCCTTTCTTCCCGAATCTCATGACGCCCTTCATCGGCGAAACCTTCAGCAAGACCTTGTCTCCCTCCATGAATGCTATATCACGCGCCCACTGATCCGCGTAGCTCTTCTGCCTAGACGGAGCTGTGCGAAGCCTCTCCTGAATCACCTTCACTCTCACCAGATCTGTGCAATATAACTTGGCCTCGCCAGGCTCAAACCACCCAGTGGGAGAACGACATCACCGACCATATAGAGCCTCAAATGGAGCCATCTCTATGCTGGACTGATAGCTATTATTGTACGCAAACTCCGCCAAAGGCAAGAACTGGTCCCACTGACCTCCAAAATCTATCACACAGGCCCTGAGCATATCCTCTGATATCTTAACCGTACGCTCTGACTGGCCATCCGTCTGAGGATGAAATGCTGAACTGAGGTCTATCTAAGTGCCAATCTCACTATGCAAAGCTCTCCATAAGTGCGAGGTGAACTGAGGACCTCGATCTGAGATGATAGACACCGGCTCACCATGCAGTCGGACAATCTCTTTCATGAAAATCTGAGCCAGCCTCTCTGAAGTATAAGTAGCAGCCACAGGAATGAAATGCGCTAATTTGGTCAGTCTATCCACAATGACCCAAACCGTGTCAACCTTTTGCAATGTCCGAGGCAACCCAACCACGAAGTCCATGGTGATGCGCTCCCATTTCCACTCAGGAATGGGTATCTGCTGGAACAAGCCTCCTGGCCTCTGGTGCTCGTACTTGACCTGCTGACAATTAAGGCACCGAGCTACATACTGCACAATATCCTTCTTCATCCGCCTCCACCAGTAATACTGCCTCATATCACAGTACATCTTCGTCGCCCCTGGATGAATAGAATACCTCGAGTTGTGCGCCTCTGCTAGAATCCTCTCCCTCAGGCCATCAATATCAGGAACACACAATCTGCCCTGGAGTCTCAGAACCCCATCCTCGCCTAAGGTAACATCCTTGGCCCTACCCTGGACCACAGTATCTCGAAGCTGTGCCAAACACGGGTCATCAAACTGTCGAGCCTTGGTCTCTCCCAATAACGAAGACTGAGAAACCACATGAGCTAAAACTCGACGAGGCTCAGAAAGATCCAATCTCACCAGGCGATTGGCCAAGGACTGAATGTCCGAGGCTAGAGGTCTCTCATCCGCTGCAATGTAAGCTAAACTGCCCATACTCGCTGTTCTCCTGCTCAAAGCATCTGCCACTATATTTGCCTTGCCCGGGTGATACAAAATAGTAAGATCATAGTCTTTTAACAACTCAAGCCATCTTCACTGCCTCAGATTAAGGTCCTTCTGCTTAAATAAATGCTGCAAACTGCGATGGTCAGTGTAGACCTCACAAGACACGCCATATAAGTAGTGTCGCCAAATCTTCAAAGCATGAACAATCCGCTGCCATCTCCAAGTTGTGCACAGGGTAGTTCTTCTCATGAACCTTCAGCTGGCGCGAAGCATAAGCAATAAATCTGTCATCCTGCATCAACACACATCCTAACCCGACGCGTGAGGCGTCACAAAATACAACATACACCCCTGACTTAGAAGGCAATGAAAGAACTGGTGCTGACGTCAATGCTGACGTCAATGCTGACTTGAGCTTCTAAAATCTCGCCTCACAATCATTGGACCATCAAAACGGGGCATTCTTCTGAGTCAATCTTGTCAATGGAGCGGCAATAGAAGAAAACCCCTCCACGAACCGACGGTAATAGCCTGCTAAACCCAGAAAACTCCTGATCTCTGAAGCTGAAGTAGGACGCGGCCAACTCTGAACTGCCCCAATCTTCTGAGGATTAACCTTGATACCCTTACCGGACACCACGTGCCCCAAAAATGCCACTAACTCCAACCAGAACTCGCACTTGGAGAACTTAGCATATAGCTTCTGCTATCAAGGTCTGAAGCACAACTCTCAAATGCTGCTCGTGCTCAACCAAGCTCCGTGAGTAGATCAATATATCATCAATGAAAACAATAATGAAGGAGTCAATATACGCCCTGAATACCCTATTTATCAAGTCCATAAATGATGCTGGGGCATTAGTCAAGCCAAAGGACATCACTAGAAACTCATAGTGGCCATATCTGGTGCGAAAAGCAGTCTTCAAAATATAAGAAGCCCGAATCTTCAGCTGGTGATAACCCGACCTCAGATCTATCTTAGAGAACACACGAGCACCCTGTAGCTGATCAAACAAATCATCAATGCGCGGCAAAGGGTACTTATTCTTGATGGTCACTTTATTCAACTGGCGGCAATCAATGCACATCCGCATGGACCCATCCTTCTTCTTTACAAATAAGACTGGAGCACCCCACGACGATACACTTAGCTTGATGAATCCCTTGGCTAATAACTCCTCAAGCTGCTCCTTCAATTCTTTTAGCTCCTTAGGTGACATACGATACGGAGGAATGGAAATAGGCTGAGTATTTGGAGCCAAATCAATATAGAAGTCAATATCTCGATCTAGAGGCATGCCTGGAAGATCTTCAGGAAACACATCTGGAAACTCCCGAACAACCGGTACTGAATCAATGGTAGGAGACTCGGCGGTGGTGTCCCGCACATAAGCAAGGTAAGACAAACACCCTTTCTCGACCATGTGCCGAGCCTTCATAAAAGAAATGACCCTGCTGAATGCACTAACTGAAGAACCCCTCCATTCCAATCTCGGCGACTCAGGCATGGCTAACATAACTGTCTTGGCATGGCAATCCAACACATAATGATAAGGAGATAGCCAATCCATGCCAAAAATAACCTCGAAATCAACCATATCAAGCAATAACAGGTTGGATCTGGTCTCAAGCCCACAAAAAGAAATCACACAAGCTCGGTAGACCCGGTCTACCACTACAGAATCGCCCACAGGAGTGGACACATACAAAGAAGAACCCAAGGACTCAACTGAAACATCCATAGAATGGGGAAATAATGCTGAGATATATGAATATGTAGACCTTGGATCAAATAGCACTGAAGCCTCTCTACCACAGACTGAAATAATACCTGTAATCACAGCGTCTGCCCTGACTGGAATAGCATAGAACCTGGCTGTAGCACCTGATGACTGAGCTCCCCCAGGAAGAGCTGGAGCTGAATGACCCCCTCCTGACTTCCCCCCTCTCTAGGACGGCCCCTGCCAATCTGACCTCCACCCCTAGGTGGTCGGACTGCTGGTGTGGGACCCATAGGCTGGTGACTCTGCTGAATGGCCTTGCCCCTAAAGAGGGGGCAATCCCTCTTCATGTGGCCTAAGTCCCCACACTCGTAACATCTCATATGTGACATATCCTGCTGGCCTAAAGAGTAAGAGTCCTGAATGGCTGGAGTGCGATGAGAATCATCTGTCACAGCACTAAAATAGGAACCGGAGGATCTCTGACGGCTGGAGTAACCACTGGATGGACTGTGAATGGCTGGAGGACGGTAGGAGCGCTCTGGCATAGCAATGAACTGAGGCCTCACGGAGACACCCCTAGGAGGAAATGGAGGTGCTGAATATGAAAGCCTACTGAGCTGACCTTTGCCCCTAGCTGGAGCACCCCTGAAGTCACCTATGAATCTGGCCCTCTTATCCTGCTGACCCTGCTGACCTGACTAACCCTGCTCCCTGCTCCTCGTACGGTAGCCCTCAATCCGTTGAGCTATCTCGACTACCAGCTGGAACGGGGTACCCATCTCTACCTCTCTAGCCATGGGGGTCCTGATACCTGGATGTAAGCCTACCACAAACTGTCGCACCCTCTTGGCATCAGTGGGTAATATCATAAGGGCATGGCGGATAACTCTGAAAACCTCACCTCATAGTCAGTCACGGACATTTGTCCCTGATCTAACCTCTCAAACAGACCTCGAAGCTCCTCTCTCTCAGACGGTGGAAGGTATCTGTCCAAAAATAGTTGTGTAAACTGCTCCCAAGTAACCGGTGGAGAGCCTGCTGGCCTACTGAGCACATAAGACTGCCACAATCTGCGAGCTCTGCCCTCTAACTGGAAAGTGGTGAAATCTACCCCGTGGACTCCAATATCCTCATATTGTGCAGTCTGTCCCTGCACCTGTCGATGAAATCCTAGGCATCCTCACCCTGCTCGCCTCCGAAGCCTGGAGGACGAAGTCTAATCCATCTGTCTAGTAGCTTCTGCTGGTCGCCCTCTGAAATGGGCCTAGGCTCTGGCTATGCTACTATAGGCTGAACTCCAATCACGGGCGGTGTACCCGGAATAAGATGTGTTGCTTCCGGTCCTGTGGCCTGAGCGGTAGGGGTCTGAACTCCCCCTCCTGCCTGAGAAGTAGCAGGATCTAATGCAAGTACCCTTGCCTGGGACATAGTTTCCATAAACCTCAACATGCGGCCCATAACCTCCTGGAAACCGGGCGCCGTAATAAAGTCTGCTGGAGCAGGAGCAACTGGAGGCAACTCGTCCTGCTCCTCAATAATAGGATCCTCAAGTGGAAAAACTGGTACGGCTCTGGGACGTCCTCGTCCTCTAACTCGGGCAGGTGTCCTACCCCTGCCTCTACCACGGCCTCGAGTGGCGGGGGTAGCGGTGTCACGACCCAAACTGGAGGATCATGACTAGCACTCGGGCCATACTTGCCGAGCACCAACGTACATTTTATCTAACCTTCTTATTATCTTTAAGGGATAACGAGATCAATATAAATGGTAGATATTGATCATGAACATACATCACATGGGATGACAAGATTGCTAAGAAACTACATAAAAGGTACGAGCTACAACGCTGCCATGAAAGACTATACAACAAAAATTATCCAACAAGGCATACCAAACTATACATGAGTTGACACCTGTCTATGAGCCTCTAAAGGAGCATAAGTAATGCAACATAGCCGGAACAGGGCCCCGACATACCCATAATATCTATAACAAAAATGCATACCAAGACCACGGCAAGTCCGGAGAAGGGATCTCGCCTATGACCGCTGAACTGGAAAGCCTATTATGGTGGGGGAGCTGTGTCTACCTGTCTATCAGGACCTGCAGCACGACATGTAGCTTCCACAAATAAAAGGACGTCAGTACGGATAAAGTACTTAGTATGTAAGGCTGGTCAATATAAATATGAACAATAATGTAAAGAGAGGTAGAGAAGATACAACCTGTAACACCTGAGTGCTTCTAAGAGACAGTAACATGAAATTCATGATACATATATATACATAATCTTTTAAAACATCCGCCTCTGTGGGCATCATCATCATCATAGAACATTCGCCTCTATGGGCAGCATCATTATTATATCATACCCGACCTCAAAGAGGACTCGGTAAACCCAACTGATCAGTGGTTGCACAATAGGTGCCATACNGTACTGCTAGCTTCTAAGAGTAGAGTATCTTTGGAAGCTCGTTCATTGCATTATGTACAATCAGAGTCGTGCAAAATAAGGATACGGATAGCCTCACATACCTTGTATATACTTTCCAAACCTCAAGCTACGCAAAAGTCACAACTCCTTAATCTATAATAAGAGAAACGACACTATCGTTATGTCATACCTATTATGTATTGACCACAACCTATTTTACAATGAAACAGACAGCACCTCCCCTATTTATATGACTTCACACAAGTCAAAACAATCACCTAACAGCCCAAACAACATCAATAATAATCATATTAAGCCTCCCAAAAC
>ML286576.1:0-21304 GCA_005239495.1 Nicotiana undulata
CAGTAGCTGCCGTTTGCCGGTCTCCTTCAGAGTCGCGGCTCATGTTTCCTATGTCAACTTCGGTCTGGGCCATTCTGCGGTCCAGGCAGTAGGTTGGTTTTCAGTTCCGGTACCGTATCTACAATGGGTCGTAGTACGTCAACCGTCTCCTCAAGGGCCGCAATGCGGTCCCCCTGACTCACCATGGTCAGATATGGTGGTGATGCCAATGCGTTCCCTCGTCCGATGTCGAGCCTAGGCTCTGATACCAACTATTACGCGGCGCCTTCCTGAGATTCTTTGGAGTGGCGACGTAATGCTAAGCAACCGATGTCAGGGTGGTTGTTGTCCGCCAAGTGAGGCTCCCGCCACACGCTAGACTAGATTGTCAGTGCCGTGTGGGAAAACCAATGCCAACAATTGAGATAACAGTAATGAGATTTAAAATGAAAGCTGGATTGCAATAATGAAAGCTATTACAAAATGAAGGCAACGCAATGTCGAGAGGTAGAGACACCAGTACAGAGAATTGCTTGCTAGAAAGTTTTGAATGCTTGATACCCCCTAATAATGCTTAAAAAAAATAAACCAAAGTTACATGAGTAGACTAAACTACGCTAGAGAAACATAATGAAAGTACATGGAATAAAGCTAGTCTATATTTACAAAGAAAAGGACTTAGTTTTCTACAAAGGTAGAAACAGGTCTGTTGGCAGCAACTTTGTCTCAGGCATCACGATCTGCGCGCGCCATTGTCTGCGCGCGGCGCTGTTGGCAGCTGCTTGCGGCTGGGCGCTAGTGAGGGAAATTGGTGGGGCGACAGAGGCACATGCGCGCTTGTCACTTGGTGCGGCCAAGACCACGGGGTCGTCCGTGGCGCTAGGCGTTGGGAGGCTTGCTGGAACGCCACGGGGCGCGTCCAAGGGGTCATGGGGCATGGCTGGAAAGCCCGCCCATGACACATCTCGTGAAAAAGAATAATTCATATTGCAAAACTGAGCAGTCACAAATTCAAGTCATATATCTGTTGGATGATGCACAAAAGATTGGTATTGGTATATGAAGAACAAATACAACCATAGACATTCGTCTCTAAACATCAAATTATACTCTCATAAAGTTACACCCTTTGGTTATACTCTCACCAGAATCACATTAACAAGCAGTGCAGTTAACATGGGTGAAGAATTGGACGGACGCAACCCAAAAGTCCTCGAGGAAGAAGCTAAATTTTACTTTTGGCTTCACATTATACATGAATTCATTTGGCTGGTAGAAGCTACATGGTCAAAGTGCTGAATCGAGTTCAATTTACTCCATCAAGCAGCCTCTCCACCATGATCTTTTGCTGCACTGGAGTCAAGGATTCAGAGTTCATTATTGCATTTGCAACAAGAATGATTGTGGATTGGTGCTCAGCATTTACCTATAGCACAACAAATGTCTAGATTGAAAGACAATTTGAAAGAGATGAACCGACCAACAGCAACAAAAAAGAGTGAACTAATTTTCATACCCACACACGGCCATTTAAACCAACAGCTATCTCAAAAGCTAGCTTCTTTCCAAGACCCTCAAGAACTGGACATGTTGGTGAACTCAGCAACCTAAGAAGAAAATACAAAAAGATGAACATGTAGCTAACGGAATAGCTTAAGCCAAAACAGAATCTTACATCCGTGATAAACCAGTTGACGATTCAAACATGTAGCCATCCTTGATGAGCCCAAACTCAGCAGCTTTTCCAGAAGCTGTATTGAATAAGATAATTATTTGAAAATTAGGAATAAAAGCAGATAGATTATGATATACAAGAACTCCTGTTACAAATTAATTAGGAAGGTACCAACCATCCATGCAAGATAACTCAGGGTTTATTCCTGTGTTAGCCTTGACTACACGGGCATAAATTAGAGTACCTACCTGAAAGAACATGATAACTTATAAGAAAATAGGTCCTGATATACACATGATAAAAAAAATTATTAAGATAAATCCTATGGTTTATTCGAATTTAAAATGGGGACATGAGATTAATTTGGTGTTCTGGTAGGCAAATAGTCCTTTTCTTTAATTAGTACAATATCAATTTATTGTTGAAGGAAAGAAAGTCATTTTATTGCACAATAGCAATAAGATGGTGCTGGCATGTTTACAAGCAAAAACTCAGCCTGACAATGATACATGAAAAGCTCTATTCTGGATAAAATTTTTATTGCCAGCAACCAGCAATTATTAAAAATTCAACTTTTCAACTAAAGGAAAGTCAAGCTTGCCCCATTTGGAAGGATCCTTCCGATTCATCTATCTCAGTTAAACACGAAAATTGTCATTCAATTTCAAATGATCAAGATTCATAAAGTGAAAAATTGCAATCAGATAAAAGTGCAAGAAGGATCTCCATTTGAATTATTAAATACTTGCACAATTACTTATCATAAAAAAGAAAATCAGAGGAGAAAAGAACAAAGAATATGAGCAAATATCATCGAACTTAGGATTGCACCTCAAATTTGGGTATGTTTCTCCTAGTCCCTCCTTCAAATGCTAGCACTGACAAGAATGCCACCATTGGCCCTTTTATGTCCACAAAAAAGTTCTGCCAGAAAACTCAAAAGTGAATTTGAAGTGTACAAAGATAATTCATAGATCTTAATGACATCAACTATAGTTTCAGATAAGAATCAATAAGCTTTCAGATTTTATGTGTTTTCTGCATGGACCATCATTATATCTGTGATGAATGTTGATGACTTCATGAAAATGACAGGAAAATAGACAAACGACAGGTAATCTCTCATCAAAAGTACTACTCCCTCCGTTCCAATTTATGTGAACCTGTTTGACTGGGCACGGATATTAAGAAAAAATGAAGACTTTTGAAATTTGTGGTCCTAAACAAATCAAAAAGGGGCCCAGAGTAATTGTGTGGTTATAAAAGCTTCTCATTAAGGGTAGAATTGTAAGTTTAAGCTAAATTGTTTCCAAATTTAGAAAGGGGTCATTCTTTTTGGAACGGACCAAAAAGAAAATAGGTTCACATAAACTGGAACGGACGGAGTAGCAAATAGAGGAAAAGTTTTTTGGACCAACCTTTTACCTCAATGGAAGTAATTTTGTATGGTCAATTATCAACATATACTCCCCACGACTCTAATATGAATGTAATCTTATATGGTCAATGATCGACACACTCCAAAGAAAAACTTTTTCCCCAGCAGACTTGGATCATTATCCTTGCCTTTTTACGCAACATCCGCTGATGTGCCCTTAGTGGTGGTTTAGAACCTAAAACCCTACAGTTGGCTTCAACAAAACTTTAACAAATTACACTAAATATGCCAAAAACACATCATAAACCTCCTCAAATATTAGGGGGCAAAATTCATGCATTGGTTGCTCATTATGTTTTAGATAAGTGCAGATCTGATTCTACACTTGATCAAAAACAGGAAGCAGAAGAAACACACTACACAAAAGCAAAAAATCCAATGCAGCAGGAAGCTCCTAGTTAAAGCATCAATTACACAGCTAGGACCAAAGTAATTATTCAAAAGAAATCAGAAATAAGGAACTCACAATAAGCAGGGATATTCTTATAAATAAGAAGAATAAGCAGCAGTTTTAAAATAATTAAAAATGCTTACATCCGCTCTTGTGTCCACCACAATTCCAAGAACAGTATCCCCCACGGTAGGTATATACTGTAAATATATTACACTGGATCAGCAAATGAAAGAAAGTTCAACTCGATTAGAAGAGAGCACCCTAATCTACTTTCTCAAGAAAAAGAGATCATCCTAATCTTATGTCAAAAACAGATGAAGACGGTTAAAACTACAGTAGAAATCAAGTATCACTGATGGAATCATTTAGTACTATGGCTTCCTTTTCAGTCCATGGTTCAAAACAATATGTTTTAACTTTGTAATTTCATTCTTTTTTTCTTTATAAAGTTTTATCCCGAGTTAAATGAGTACAAGAAAAACCACAAAAGACTCTGATAATTCTGAATTGGATCATCTTGCTTTATCTCTCAGATATAGTAATATTAACGGACTTGTGCAAATAGTTGATTTAAGAGATTAAATTCTGCAGATCCACCCATAACGCACATTGGCTTAGAAACATAAAACCCTATATGAGATTTTCATTTTAGCAACAGAACAACTTATATATTACAACTTTTTAGACTACAGTATGACCTCAAAGCTGATGAGTTACATCAATTTCCAAAATTCAACCAAAGCAGTGAATAAGTGCTACATTATTTTACTTAGTACTCATCCCCTTTGTGTTTCCCTGTAAGAAAATCCAATGCCCCGGTTACCATCAATCATCAGAAGAATGCAGTAGTGAAAAGAAATAGTTTCAGGTCACTTTAAATGTATTAAGATATTGGCCAACCACCTGAAGAAAGCAATAACCTGGAATTTTCTGATAACATCAACTGAAAATAACAACAGAAGTATATACTTAGATAATTTCTAAGGCTCCCATTATCCCCAAGTTTCAAAGGCTGTGGTTGTACCTAAGGGTTGGCCCTAGAGGGATTTCTGTCAGCAAAAAAAAAATATCTAGATAGCACTGCACTCACTCTCTTGTGTGAGCTTTCAATCCAGTATTTGTTTGGCTTTGAAAACCTCAAAATACCAGCTTTGACGACAGTTATAGCATCATGGTCCTGCCAAAGTGGGAAAAATATGTATAGAAGATCAGAGATATTTATCTTGACGGCAGTTAGAAAATCTAAGATACTGCTGTATTGCCTCATTGTATTTTTAGCATACTAAAAGTAGGATAGAAATTTCTCAAGTACCAATATTCAAAACATAACTCAAATAATGCTAAATCGATTACTATCATCCACAGAGGAAAATAACATATATACATGAAATGTCCCAGAACAGTGGAGGAAGCAACCACAAGTTGGAGATCTCGGAGGATCAGTGTCTAGCTTGAATGCGTTACCTATGTATCTCTTTTTGGTACATATGGAATGAAAGAAATAGAAGATTTTCCCAAAATAGCAAGAACGGTATCTTCAAATTTGAGCTCGTGGTGTAAAGTCGAGTATATAAATGATCCAGAATCACTGACAGATTCGGCGGACCCACTGAATTTGAGAAGAACTAAAGCATTATAAATGTACATAGTTTTTAGCATTTGGTTGCATTGAGTAGTGAAATCCTAACTTGCAGAAGCCAGAAGGAAAAAATGGCAATAGCGATGTATATAAAGTATAAATGGAACCTTCTTTTATATGTAATTTTTTGTGCAAGGAGATAAGACCATGTTCTATAGGCAGCTGGACAAACTTTAGATGACTCTTGTTACACGAGTTGAGTCATATAAACAATTTGAACATATTCTTCAAACAATCTTGGTGTTATATTAATGAAATTGTTTGAGTTATATAAAAGGGAACCATGTAGAGGCAAAATGGTGGAAGAAAATTAGTTCTTTTACTCATTGCTAATAAGTGTTGAACAAAAAAACAAAAAAGTATCAAAACCCCATGTGCCACAACAAGCAGAGTTCAGAAAATCACGAAAAATAACCAAAGCATCCATTTGAAATTAACCTTACTGAAACAAACCTGTTGGAGGCCGCCACCCTGCTTAATGGTTTGGTCAGTCAACTTAGAAAGATCCAAAATCACATCACCAGGAACCTGATTAAAATAAAAAATACAATCTTTTTTGCATTAAACAAATTTCAATACATTGGCACATAAAAAAGAAGAAAAAAGTAAGTGGGGGAAAAGAGGGTGTACTTACTACAAGTTTATCAATGAAGGTTGAACGAGTAGGTAAGGGCTTTGAAGCCATTGTCTTTCTTGATTTTAACTCTGTTACAAACTTACGGCTGTGTACTCAGAGCAGCTGGGACGGGAGCCTCTTGTAGTTGTAGGAGAAGAAAAGGAGACGGCGTAAGAGAAGAGTCATATATTGCTTGTTTTCCCTTACTTTTTAAGTCGTTAAAAAACTTGTACTCCATACATGTGAAAAAAATGTTATTTGAAAAATCAACATATTTTTTACTATGAATATATAAATTTTAGTTTAAATATATTATGTTTAAATTTACATAAAAAATTAAATAATTAGACCCTCGTGTCATATAGTAACCAGTAATAATACTTTTCCAGAGAGAAAAAGAAAAAAGATGGAGCCATTTTTTAACGTGTATGATTGCAAACAACAAGGTTGGTTCAATTTTGATATCCTATCGTATGATAAATTGACTTAAGTAACGAAAAGGACAAAAGGGATTACTTGAAACTTGGAAATTTGTGCAGGGTTGAGACCTATTTGGAGGTAAAACTGGGTTGTAGAGATGGCTGATGCTATCCCAGATTCTCTCCTTCCGTCCGGGATTTTTCGAGGTGTGACAGAGAGTTGTTTCAGTCAAAGTGATATTAATCGAAATAGGATTATTTATTTATTTAGAGTCATCATTTGAAATATTTTGTGGTATTTTAAGTCACCGGTTTATTTTAAATCCCAAGTCGAGAAAATTTGACGCTGTTTTAAAGTCCGCAAAATCATAAGACCGGGTAAGGAATTCTGTTTACCCGGGAGAAGGTGTGAGACACTCCCGAGTTCCGTGATTACGGTCGATCAACTATTAATAATTGGCTTAATTATCTGATTAATTACATATTTAGAACCTATTGTGCATTTTTTACTTCTAACTGCTTTCAGTTAATTTAATCGCCTTTTGTTGTTTATGGAATTTATTTGAACAAATCGCGATGTCACGCACTCGTTTGTTTTTTGAACACATTGCGAATCGCGCCACGTGAAACATACCCGCGATTTACAACATGTTAATTTTTATTATTATTTGAAGTTCCGGTCGAGTCACATGAAACGCATACTCGAATTGGGATTTACGTATCGTGACCATGCCACGGGAACCGTACCTATGATCACGATAATTTATTAATCGCGCCTAAAGAAAACTACGAATGTTCAAAGATGTTATCCTAAACTAATTTAAGATTATTGTAAAAGCCATGATTTATGTAGGTAACATTGTGGAAAAAACATAGGTTTAATCACTAGAGATTATTTACAACTATAAAGTTCTTACTATTCTATCCATTGACAAGATTCGGTCGAGCTAGTCAGTTATAAATTTTGGCCTAGAGACCTCATGGGCACGAAAGCCCAATAGTGCACCAAACTGAATTTTAACATAGATTTCAAAGTTGTCTTTAAAGCATATTACTCCAGGCGTTGACACATGATTCGATCAAGTTGAAAACTCATTACACAAAATCATAGCTCAAAATTTATAATAACAACCTATAAACTATCCTTATACAAATTGAGTTTAGATAAGGTTGCTGACAAAGAAATCTCCATTAATTGTGTCGCTCAAAGCTAGATTCTATATATTCATATTCAATATACATCAATTTCACCATTTTCACTTTTCAATTGTTCGAAACAGACACAAAACCATTTGGCTTCAAAATCCTAAAATTGAGATTTAATAATCAATGACTAATTTCAGCTCAAGTAATTAGTTAAAATAATCAGTCAAAAAAATAGCTAACATAGAAACGACAAGGCAAATCCAGTGATGAATTCACGAAAAACCAGGCATAATAAAGCATCTAGCAAAACTACACTTAAACAGAGAATAATTTCAGTTTAACATTCAAGCTAAAGTGAGCGACAAACTAAAATAGATAAATTTATAATCGGATTCAGTGACGCATCTTCGAAAACAATTAGGAAATATGTCTTGAGTAACTCAAATCTTCATTCATAGATTTAAAGTGAACAATATATGAATATCTACATACCTAAACACAGTAAAATTGTGCTAAACGACCAAACAAGATCTAGAAATAGAAGTTGAACTTCAAGCTATCAGCAGAGGACGGCAACAACACCGTTTCTTCGGCAAAACCAGAAAAAATCGACACCAAATGCTAGCAAAATGTGCTTCTCCGTTCTCTGAATGTGTGTGTATCTATAGACGTGTGTTCTAAAAGAGGGAGGTAGGGTTCTGTATGATTCTTCTTTCAGAGGGGTCTGTTTTAGGGTTAAGGGGGAGGAGATCGTTCTTTCTCGGCGGCGGCTCCGTTTTTGAAAGGAGGGGGTCTGGTTCTTCTGAAGATGAGAGAGTGAGAGATGGGGGTGGCGGCTTCTAGCTATGGTCTTCAAAATGGGGACCATTTGGAGAAGATGAAGAACAGGGGCGGCGGCGCTAGGGATTTTTTAAGGGGGGATGCGGTCTCTTGTTCTTTGGGGTGGAGATGATGGTAACTAGGGTTGTGCATAATTTGGTAAATAGCGAATTACCGTACCGAAATCAAAAAGTTCGGCATTTGGTATTTCATATTTTGGTATTCGATATGGTATTTGGTTTAAGTGTTTAAAAAATAAATTGGTATTAGGTATGGTATTTATTTTTTTAAAATATAATACCGAAATATCAATACCATACTGATATATATATATTATATTACACAATACACATTTTATTAATTATAATATAAGTATAAGAAATCTAAAATTTTGTTTTTCTTTATTCTCTAAGTTCATCAATTAACTGTAAGCAATTAACAAGCCATTTCTCTAAGTTTTCTCTCTCTAGGTTGGTATATGTTGGTTTTGGACAAAACTTTTGTCAACAAACGTTTTTAGTTTTTTTTACTTTTGAGTACTTTAATTAAGTATATTACTGTCTATGACTTTATGCACTAGTTAGTATTCAAACCGAATAAACCGAAGTTACCGAACCGAATCAACCGAAACCGAAAGGAGAAAAACCGAATCATATCGAATGTAATTAGGTACGGTATTGGTATAGCATTTTATGAAACCGAATACTGAAAATACCGATCCGAAATATCTAAATATCGTATCGTACCGATCGACGAATACCCCTAATAGAAACGGCTAAGGTTTCGCTAGGGGAGGGGTCTATTTCCCGTCTGAGGGAATGAAGGGAGGGATTGGGTGTTTTAGGGATAGAGGGAGTTGGGCCGGACTGGGCAGAGGGGTTGGGGAAATTTTGTGTCATTTTGGCAACTGGGCCGATGCAAATACCCTGGCCCAATTGCAATAAAGAACAAACAAGGCCCCTTTCTTCTTTCTTTGTATTTTAAACTTAACCCATTAATTAAAACACTCAATTTCAAATTGATTTTGCAAAAATGATTTTAACTAATTTGAATCTAAAAATGCAAAAACAAAGCAAGAATGATTGATGTGTATTTTTTTGATTTCATGTATTAATTATGCGCTTAATGTGTAACTAAATCCTAAAAATATAATTTAAAATCTAAAATACTGTGAAATTAAGACTGAATATTTCTTTATATAATTTTTATGATTTACGATATTCCTAACATGTATAAACAGTGTGAATAAATGCAAAACAAATAAAATAATAAACTTCTAAAATTTTATAACAGCAATAAAAATTATTTAGGACTATTTTTAGGAGTAATTTCCTATGTGGAGAACAAGTTAGGTGCTCACAGATGCCCCTCTTTGCTCGAGAACATGACGACTTTTCGGGCAAAGATAAAGTGAGCAATTATAAGCAATTTTTGCCCGTCAGATACTCCATGGGAGCATTTTGAAAAAGTTTGACCGAACCTTGCTTCGGAGGTTGCCTACATATCCTTGACTATAAAGGAATCAAGTCAGTGTAGTTCTGAAAATTTTGGTAGCTGTGATTTCACTGTTGTTGCTGTCGTTACTGCTTGCTGAGCTCCTTATTATACCAAAATCAAAATAAAAAAATAAAAACTAAACAAGCCTATCAACTATGAGTTACAAGGTTCCGATCTCTAAGACTTCTGAAACTTGATCTTGAGTCTTGGTTGGTTCTTTATGAAGACTCTGATCTGAACCTTGATGCCTGCTAGCTGCAGGTGCTAGTTCATTATTCTTCGGCTTTTTTCGGATCAAGACGGGACATGAAAAGCTTGTGACTTCAACCATGTCTCGAGCAACCCACATCTTTTCTCCACTTCTGCACTTTGGATTTACTTCTTTTCCTTTTCTTTTCTTTTCTTTATTTTGGATTGAGACTTCTTTTTTGGTAATCTCGAACCCTGTCCCTCGAGGTGTAACACCCCATAAATTCGGCTTAGGTATGATTGAGTTAAAGGAGTGGTAAGGTTATGTTTTGGACATATGAAGTCCTATCGGGATGATTATGGGTGAAAATAGTTATTTCAAAATCAAGATGGAAGGTGAGGTGCATAAGATTCGACAAAATTGACTAAGTTTGCAAAATGTCCATCTTCCAGCAGTGTTTAGTGAAAATGTGTAAGGAATTTGGGGAAACGCAAATCATGAAAGTTGTAGGACTTTGAAATAACTTTCCAACGATATATTGTGTAGCTCAAACGGAGCTTTGTGCAAAACGTTATGCCCGTTTTACAGAACAGTGCATAACCACCGCGCCCGACCGCGACCGGGGTCGTGAGGCAGTGCTCTAGCTATTTACCGCGGTCGGGACCGCGGACACGCCTACTGGGGCGCGGTGGATGACTTGGGAATTCATTGTTTTAGCCCTATTTCGTCCCCCACAGCCCCAAAACATAAAAACTTGCTCTAGAAAGGAAAGCTCTCAAAAACCTAACTCCTTAAGGGTCCCTCCACCATCCAAGGTAAGTTATAACGGTGATTCTAAGTTAATTTTAGTTTCCCAACATCTTATTAACATGGGTAAACCCTCCATTTCATTATATATTCGATTGATACATCATTGTTGAGAGAAGGAACCCTAGAACTCGAATTCAAGGGGATTGAACTTCAAAGAGGTAATGTCTTCACCCTCTAATTGATTCTAACATTGATTTAATAATTATAGACCCTAGTTCATGAGATATGAGTTGATGGTTTAATAGAAAAGTATGGACGATTATAGTTGGGTATGTTAATTATTGATTATTGGTTGAGGGTGTTGTATTACCTTATGCGTGATAAAGAATAATGTCGGTTATAACCATTTGAGACCTAGAATTTATCCAGGAGCAAGAGAATGGGTTACTGGGTGTAGAGACACCATTAATAAGGACTATGAAGCTTTATTCTCACCAAGTGTTTGATAAAATGCTTACGTTACCGAAACATGAGTATCATAGCTAATATGGAATCCCTTTGCCTTGTATTGCCATAGATTAAAGTTGAAAGGGTTCACAAACGTTGTATTACGCTCAACAACATGAAGTTAAAGTATGTGAGGCTAACTCTTTACGTTTGGGAATGTCTATGATTCTCCCTCGTCCCATTCATTATGACTATTACTAGTTTCCACATAAAGTAATTATGCCCAGTCCCATGAATAGTAGTAGAACTTATATTCTCTAGAGGTCATAATTTCATAATCATTCGATATTCTATGAGTTTCAGTTATGACAAATCAACTTATTATGAGTATATCTCTCGGTCTAGTCCTATTCATTATTCCGGTATCATGTAACTCAGTATGGTTCAGTATGATTCTCAGTTCCTTATTCTAAGTTCCTGAATGTTGAACACCTGTATTTGGGCCTAAGGCCGCAATTTATGCTTTATGCATTTTGGGCTTGAGGCCGCAGTTATGTATACGTATACTTGGGCCCGAGGTCGCAGTTGTGTGCGCGCGCGCACACACACACACACACACATATATATATATATATATATATATATATATATATATATATATATATATATATATATATATATATATATATATATATATATATATATATATATATATATATATATATATATATATATATATATATATATATATATATATATATATATATATATATATATATATATATATATATATATATATATATATATATATATATATATATATATATATATATATATATATATATATATATATATATATATATATATATATATATATATGTGTGTGTGTGTGTGTGCGCGCGCGCACACACACACACACACATATATATATATATATATATATATATATATATATATATATATATATGTTGGGCCTGAGGCCGCAGTTTAATTATTCAGATAAACAGTTGGTTCATCATTAAGAAGGGGGAGTATTCATAACCTTACTTCCTATGTTTAGTTCAGTTACCAGTTTCAATATTTACAATTCGTTCCTTCAGTTTTCTTACATACCAGTGTAACTCAAATGTAGGGACATCCCTTTTTTCCCGGGGTCTGCATCTCGCGATGCAGGTAATGATTTATAGGTTGACGACTCTACTTGCTAGGACATCTCGTATCACCTGATGGTGAGCCCCAGTCTTTCGAGGCGTTATCCCTCCCTTTTTCAGTCATTATAGTATCTTCAGTTAATAAGGTATACCGGGGACCTTGTCCCGGTAAACAGTTAGCATCTCAGTATTCTTTAGAGGCTTTGTAGCCTATGGTTCAGTCAGTCAGATGCTAACAAGCTTTTATGTGTTAGCCTTGTCGGCTGCTCGTTGTATTTGCAGACTTTTCAGTGTTTTCCGCATCTATGATATTTCAATCAGACTCTTTAGCAGATCATCATGTTGTATATTTATATGTAGCTTACAGTTTTACCACATGTTGATCCAACCATGCAGTTGGTTCGCTCGGTCACATGTAGTGAGGCACCGAGTGCCATGTTACGCCCAGGCCATGGCTCGGGGCGTGACACGAGGTATAACCTACTCATGCACCAAAAGAAACAAACGAACAAAAATTTTCTGCCCCAGTTTTCACTAGGAAACTTTCGTGAGTTATTTGTAACAAAACTCTATGCTACTTCATTATTGAAAGCAATAAAAGGTTGGGGTTGGTGTACCTTGGGAAAAAGAGACTACGGAGTGGAGACCCTATATCTAAAATGAAAGCAACTAAGGAGTGGAGACCATATGTTGGAAAATAGACTAGGGAGTGGAGACCCTATGTCTAAAATGAAAGCAACTAGGGAGTGGAGACCTTATGTCTAAAATAACTTCAACTAGGGAGTGGAGACTATATGTCTAAAATAAAATCAACTAGGGAGTGGAGATCCTTTGTCTAAAATAAACATCAACTAGGGAGTAAAGACCCTACATTGGAAAAGCGACTAGGGAGTGGAGACCCTATGTTGGAAAAGCTACTAGGGATTGGAGACCCTACGTCTAAAATAAACATCAACTAGGGAGTGGAGACCCTATGCATAAAATAAACATCAACTAGGGAGTGGAGACCCTATGTTGGAAAAGCGACTAGGGAGTGGAGACCCTATGTCAGAAAACATCAACTAGGGAGTGGAGACCCTATGTTGGAAAAGCGACTAGGGAGTGGAGACCCTATGTCTAAAAATATCAATTAGGGAATGGAGACCCTATGCTGGAATAGCATGTTGTAAAAGCGATTAGGGAGTGGAGACCCTATGTCTAAAAACATCAACTAGGGAGTGGAGACCATATGTTGGAAAAGCGACTAGGGAGTGGAGACCCTATGTCAAAAAACATCAACTAGGGAGTGGAGACCCTATGTTGAAAAAGAAGACTAGGGATTGGAGACCCTATGTCTAAAAATAAAAATCAATTAGGGAGTGGAGACCCTATGTCTAAAGAAATATCAACTAGGGAGTGGATACCGTATGTTGGAAAACTCAGCTAGGGATTGGAGACCCTATACTACCATGATTTGGAATTCTCTTTCTTTTTTTCATTTTCATCATTTGTATTAAGAGAACGAGTAAAATGCGGGAAAGAGTTTGGAGAAGACTTACCTTCTTGGAGTCATTGCGGCAGAGCTATTTTAGTCTTCGCGCAGTTTCTTTTTTGTTGCACCTGCCTCTTGCAAGGTTGCCTTGGATTACACTTGTTTCCTGTGGTCAAACAAATAACAATTTGTCAGTTTGAAACGGTGGTTGGTTTTGCAGCCTTGAGCGTTTCAGTCACTTGATCTTGGCCGACTTCTTTGACGATAATTTCACTGCAACAGGTTGTTTCCTGAACACCGATTTCCTTTTTGGACCCGGAGAACATTTGGCTTTTCAAAACCTTCCATGACGGTTGTTCACGAAGGACTTAACCTTTTCAACTTTGTTTTTCCTTCGTTGGCGTTTCAATCTGATTTCCTTCTTTCAATTTTTAATTTCAGAGCATTGTGGAACCTTTGGCTCTTCAAACTTTGCCAAGACGGTTAGCCACTTGGGACTTAACCTTTTCAAATTCATTTTGTCTTTGTGGGCATTTGACTTTGCTTTTCTTATTTCAAGATTTTTTCCTTCGAAGCATCGACCACCATGGCCAATCGGGGTCGACTTGATGCCCCTGTCGAGGCTGAGTGCCATTTTTGCATATTAGCTTGTATCAAATGAGAACCTTGTAAATCAGTCTTAACATACTTTCTTTGTCTTACTTTCAGAACAGAGTTAGACCGAAAGGGATTCAGAGAAAAACAAACAATGGAATGGACAATGAATTTAGACAAGATGTATCCCTTTCGGGGAAAGGAAAGAAGGACTTATCTGGAGTACATGCGGACTTCAATGAACATGACATGCCTTTTGGACTGGATGCATGATCTGTGTAAACCGTCCGATTCTCAGAAATTCATCACAACTTTTGCTTCGAAACCGAGATGCCTTGCCTAGGACTATGTTAATGTCAATGATTGAGAATATTTTTTTTATCAGAGGCACCCTTTGCGGGTCTTCACCAGTTGACCTCTCTCATTTCTCTTCTCACCATCACCTTATAGTGCTTTTTGCGAGTTTTCTAACAAGACTCTCATTTTTTATTTCTCTGCTTACCATCACCTTACGATGCCCGTGAGGGTTTTTACCAATAAGGCTCTTTCATTGTATTTCTCTCATTTGGTTGCATCATATCCAAGTAACTATATCCTCCCATTTTGAACATCTTTGTTGATTGATCTGAAGGACTTGAACATGATTTTGGGGTAGAAAGCATTTGGATTGAATTACAATTTTGGAACCTTTCAGGCGAAACCATTATATCATCTGCCAGTTTCACTTTTGGGGGAATTTGAATTTTTTTTGGGTGTGACTGAACCCCAGAGAGAGGCTGCCTACGTATCCTTTCGGAATCAAGTCGAACGTAGTTCAAGAAACTTTGTTTTTTGTTTTTATTTCTTTTGCTTTTTCTTCTGTTTTCTTTTGTTTTCTTTTGTTTTCTTTTTTCTTTTCTCTTTCATTTTTTTCATTTTTCATTTCTTTTCCTTTTTTTTAAATAACACTTTCAAGTTCCAAATAGGGTAATCAAAGAAGAGTAACCAGCTCAAAGGGTTTACAAAAGGGTTAGTTGTGTTTGGGCAGCGAGAATGAAAATATTCATCATCCCAACCGAAGAACATTAATATTTTGTGGAGGATCAAACATAGTACCTTTTGACTGCACTTGCGTTGACGGTTATTTCAGGGACATTTCCTTCGATGTTTCCCAAGTACAACACTGTCTTTTAGCATTACATCTGGTTACAATGTTATGGACCATTCCAATCCGGAGCCAATTTTCTTTAGTTGTTCCTATTCTTTGTTTTATTTCGTTAAACCTATTTTCATCACATCCTAATTCTTCATTCATTATTTCGAAGTCTCACAGCGTTTTAGGATCTAGGCATGAAGTTCGCAAGCTTGTCATGTTATTGAAATCTGCATTTAACAGAACTGAAAAAAGAATAAGAGAAGTGACAAAATTAAGAAAAGAGACATTCATGGACAATGAAATATTAATTTCATTTGATTTTTTTATTTTCTTTACTGTTTTTTATTTATTTTAAAGATAGAAGGGTTTACATCTGAAAGTAAGACAATAAAGTAAAACATCCGGATCACACCCCGGGATAATTCGAATGCATAAAGGATAGAAAGAATGGCTACTGGGACTCCCATATGATAGGGAAACTTTCAGGCTTGGCGATAATGTTTTGGCTTTTCTTCTGTCACGGCAATGGATGCAATGGCCTTCAGTGCCGGATCAAATTCCTCATCTTCACAAATCATTCCGACTATTGGCCCAGTGTGAGGAGGCAGATGATGATTCATCATATTAGGGACCTCTTCACTCCTAAGCATTATTGCCTCGACTTCGATGAGGTCTTTTACTGCTCTTTTAAGAGTCCAACAATCTTCAGTATCATTCCCCACTTCTCCTGAGTGGTATTCACATCTAGCATTAGCTCGGTGCGAGGGGCACTCGGGGTTCGGCCGGTTCGAGGGCACTGGTTGTAGCAGACCTAGCCTGATTAGCTTTTGAAACAAACTTGAATACGATTCACCAATAAGGGTGAATTGATTCCTTTTGAGGGGCTCTCTTGGGCGAGGATTGTATTGGAGAACATTTTGTTTGGGATTGTATGGAGCTTGGAAAGGACGGGCATTTCTGGGAGGGGGAGCTCAGTTTTGTGCATAATGTTGTGGCCGGGTGTAAGGTTGTGTGTTCATCACCGCATATGGAGGCGGTGCCACGCCATAAGCAACATCTTGATGGGAATAATAGTGTTATGAGGCTGCAGGAAGCATATATGATTGGTTGCATCCCCCTTCGAGCTCGAAGCTATCATGGCTCCCTCTTCTCTCCAATTTCTGTTCATCAAACCCTTCGAGTTGTTCTGAGTGGCATGTGATGTGGCCTTAAAAGCAACATGACTCAAGATTCGACATGTATTTAAACCGTTTTCAACCATTTCCGCAATTCTTATAGCCTCAGTGAATGGTATACCCATAGGAGACATCATGTTCTGGAAGTAGTCCGCCTCTCGGGCCTGTAGGAAGACCGTAACCATTTCAGCTTCGTCCAGTGGAGGCTTTACCTTGGCAGCTTGCTCCGCCATTTGACAGCATATTCACTGAAGCTTTCCGCAATTTTCTTTTTCAAATTGGACAAAGAGTTCCTGTCGGTAACGATGCCCACATTATACTGGAACAGGCAGACAAAATCTCGGGCCAAATCATCTCATATGTGCCAGTGGAAATTTTCCTGGTCCATGTACCATTCTGAAGCGATTCAAGTCAGGCTTTCCCCGAAATAAGCGAGCAATAACTCTTCTTTCCACCAACACCCCTCAACTGGTTGCAATATCGGTTCAGATGAGCGATCGTGTCTCCGTGCCCATCATACTTTTCAAATTTTGGCGTTATGAAGTCAACTGACAAGTGAACATTTGGAAACATACACAAGTCGAAGTATGAGACACTCTTCTGGACACTTAGGCCCTGCATGTTTTTTTAGGCTTTGCTCCAGGCTTCTCATCTTCCGAGCCATTTCTTCCTGCTCGGTGTTTCTCACTATTCTTTCTCATTCCATTGAGGACTCATATTGCGTATGCTGAGGGTATAAGTCTGGGGTAACATGAGTTGTATCTGGCTGAAATTACGGGCCCTGAAAGGTGAACGTTGAAGGCTCAAAGCATGGCCTGGGAGTAGTTAGTTGTGCCATGGTAAAGTTTGGTGGTGTAGTGAGCAATGTTGGAGGTACCCCTGTAAACGGTGCCTGGGGGCGGACCTCAGAAGACGTACCGGTAAAGTTGGCTGACATAGTAGGGTACCCGAGCGGGACAAATGGGCTGGACACGGGGATGGGGATGTTGGTGGTTCCACCCGTCCTGGGGATTAGTTCGGGAAATCATGGGATTGAACTCGGTGGTTCTTTACCATTGGACCAATTGTCCCATATCTCCAACATGCAGACATGCAACATCATGTTCTCTTCGGCAGTTGCCGATTCTGTATGGGTTATAACCGGTGTGCCATTATCCTCAGGATCGATGACGCAGAGACTGCTTTTTGAAGACATTGGGACACTTCCTTTTGATCTTGTAAAGTAAGGGTGAGAAGCCAGGATACCGTCAAAACCAACCACCTAAACAAGACCTGTCCCTATAGCACGAATAACAACCTTGTCAATTTTGAGGCATTTAACATATAAGAAATCACACATTGGGGATGAAATGCACCTGAACAGTTAAACGTTTCTAAATGTCTTTGCAACGGCTTTGTGTTTCATCCCGGCTGTTGCTATCTCTTTCTCAAATTACAACCCTTGATTGCTTTTCCTTCTCTTTTGTACTCTTCTTCGCTCTTTTATTTCTCACTCTTTTCTTTCTTTTCACTCAATTTTTCTCTTTTTTTGGTGTTTTACATCTTGATCTCTTTTTGTTATTTTCGCTCTTTATTTTTTTTCCTATTATTTTTGTCAACCTTTTTTGATCTCTTTTTTTTTACTTAGTTATTTAATGTCAACGATCAAATCCGACGGGAGGTGCCTACGTATCATCACGCCGCATGAATCAGATCTCGCGTAGTTCGGGAAGATTGAAAATTGAGTAAATTAACTAACTCTTTTTTTTCTTCTTTTTTTTTTTTTTTAGTTTTTTATAACACTCAGACCATGAAAGCGTTTAGAATAAGAATTATATTTTGTGCACTTCTTTTTTATTTTAAATTTTCGATAGAAAGACTTTTAAAAAAGATTTTTTTTTTTTTGGATTTTTGATTTTTTTTTTTTTTGAATTTTGGGAAAAAGGCTTCTTAAGAAAAAGGTAGAACTTTTTTTTTGGATTTTTTATTTTTAATTTTTTTTGAATTTCTGGGACAAAGACTTCTAAAATGGTAGAAAATATTTTTTATTGATTTGATTTGTTTTCTTTTTTCAATGAAAGACTTGTACAAAGAAAATATTTCTGGGTTTATATTTTTTTTTCTTATTTGGGATTTTCTAAGGAAAGACTTCTAAAGAAGGAATTCAAGGAAAATATTTTTTGATTTTTTGAAAATTAGGGTCGGAACCAATGAGGTTTGCCTACATATCTCACATCCGGTGAGAATCAGATCTGCGTAGTTCGGCCAATTTTAACGGAATAGAGGAAACATGACTTTTTGAAAACATTGGCTTCTTTCTCTCTTTTTTTTTCAAAATATCGGTAGAGTTTTCGATTTCAAATACCTACCTCACTCTTGTTTTTTTTTTGTTTTTTTTTTCCTATCCCTATTCTAGAAGCCGGTCAACATGCAAGCCGAAATAAACAGATGCATAAGTAGGACGTAAGATGCATCGGGATGGTCTTTTAATTTGGATACACCAGTCCTAGATGGACTCAACCCCTGTGTTGAGTCCCCAAAGTCAAATGCATGTGATGCAATAAAACGTGCCTACTAGGGATCCTGCATGAGGCTATGTCATTCTAAGTTTAAGACCTAGGTGTATTGTTCTAAACCTGGCTTACCCGAGCGAAAAACTCGAGCCGAGGGGAGGCAGCGTATCGGGAATACAAAAGCTTCACTGACTTTGAAATTTGTATGATCCTTGTTCTAAAATTAGGGGTATTGACTCTAACAGAAAAGAAGCCACGCGAAAGGCACACTTCCCAGAAGATTTAGAAGATGCATAGAGAAGAATGGTTTTGGTAACAATTTTATATACAGTTCACACAATATCAAAGCGGTAAAAAGCGACATTTAGCACATTAGGCTCAAACACGTACAAAATCAGACAATCATGAAAGCCAATCATAAAAACTACTCTAAGCTCGTATTTTGAACCCTGAACCAGAGACATTAATCAAAATGAGATTATTTATTTATTCAGAGTCACCACTTGGGATATTTTGTGGTGTCTCAAGTCACCGGTTTAATTTAAATTCCATGTCGAGGAAATTTGACTATGTTTTAAAGTCTGCGAAACCAGAAGACCGGGTAAGAAATTCTATTAACCCGGGAGAAGGTGTGAGGCACTCCCGAGTTCCGTGATTTTAGCACGGTCGCTCAAAAATAATAATATATATATATACTTCTAGCAGCTTTCAATTAATTTAATCGCCTTTTAGTGTTTATGGAATTTATTTGAACAAGTCGCGATGTCACGCACTCATTTGCTTTTTGTACATATTGCGAATCGCACCACATGAAACGCACCCGCGATTTACTACATGTTAATTTTTATTATTATTTGAAGTTCTGATCGAGTCACGTAAAACGCACACTCGAATTGGGATTTTCGTATCATGACCACGCCACGGGAACCGTACCCATGGCCATGATAATTTATTAATCGCGCCTAAAGTAAACTACGAATGTTCAAAGATGTTATCCTAACTAATTTGAGATTATTGTAAAAGCCATGATTTATGGAAGTAACATTGTGGAGAAAAGATAGGTTTAATCACAAAAAAATATTTACAACTTTAAAGTTCTTACTATTCCATCTATTGACAAGATTCGGCCCAACGAGTCATTTATGAATTTTGGCTCAGAGAACCCATGGGCACGAAAGCCCAATTGTGCGCCAAACTGAATTTTAACATAGATTTCAACGTTGTCTTTAAAGCATATTACTCGAGACGTTAACACATGATTCTACCAAGTTGAAAACTCATTACACAAAATCATAACTCAAAATTTATAATAACAACCTATAAACAATGCTTATACAAATTGAGTTTAGATAAGGTTGTTGACAAAGAAATCTCCAGTAACTGTTCTGCTCAAAGATAGATTCTATATATTCATATTAATTACACAACAATTTCATCACTTTCATTTTTCAATTGTTCAAAACAGACACAAAATCATTTGCCTTCAAAATCCTACAATTGAGATCTAATAATCAATGACTAATTTCAGCTCAAGTAATCACTTAAAATAATCAGCCGAAGAAATAGCTAGCATAGAAATAACAAGGCAAATCCGGTGATGAATTCAAGAAAAAGTACACTTTAAAATCTAGCAAAACTATACTTAAACAGAGACTAATTCCAGTTTAACATTCAAGCCAAAGTGAGCGGCAAACTAAAATAGATAAAATTATAATCGGATTCAGTGACACATCTTTGAAATCAATCAGGAAATATGGCTTGAGTAACTTAAATCTTCATTCATAGATTTAAAGTGAGAAATAGATGAATATTTACATACCTAAACACAGTAAAAGTGTGATAAACGACCAAACAAGATCTGGAAATAGAAGCTGAACTTCAAGCTTCAGCTGAGGACAACAGCAACACAATTTATTCATCAAAACAAAAAAAAATCGACACCAAATGCTAGCGAAATGTGCTTCTCCGTTCTCTGAATGTGTGTGACTACAGATGTGTGTTCTAAAAGAGGGAGGTAGGGTTCTGTATGGTTCTTCTTTCAGAGGGGTCTATTTTAGGGTTAAGGGGAAGGAGATCGTCCACTGTTCTTTCTCGGCGGCGACTCCGTTTTTAAAAGGTGGGTGGTCTGGTTCTTATAAAGATGAGAGAGTGAGAGATGGGGGTGGCTTCTAGATAGGGTCTTCAAAATGGGGACCGTTTGGAGAAGATGAAGAACAGGGGCGGTGACGCTAGGGTTTTTTCTGGGGGGGGGGGGGGGGCGGGCCCCTTGTTTTTTGG
>ML286580.1:1171-39785 GCA_005239495.1 Nicotiana undulata
AGTTGAGGTGGATGAGTGTTGATTGTGGGTGAGAATGATATATGGTGGTCGGAGTGGTAGGGATAGTGGGTGGTGATGGTCGATAATGGTGGTGGCTATGATTGAGGATGATGATGGCGTGGTGGTGGTGGAGGTGGGAGTGGTGGTGGTGGTTGAGTATGGTGGTGGTGGTGGTAGTTGATAATGGTAGGCGGTGGCGGCAGATAATAATGAATATGTGATAGCATCTTAATGAAATTAAGTCTCTGTTATAGATCTTAATCATACAGACCTATTCAGACCCATTAAGTGGTTGTGAAGTAAAAAAAAACAAACACACTTAATTATTAAGATCTGAATGATCAAGATTCTGACTTTAAAAACAAACGCACTTAATGTCTGAGATCTGAACGATTAAGATTCAGACCTCCATTAAGTGCAAACAAATGAGGCCTTAATGAGGCCCAAGTCTTTAAACAAGACAAAGTCTACTTAAATATGGGGAATAAATTTAACCCAAGCTTATGAAATTGGGGTCAATATGCTGTAGTCCCAGAACGAAGATGAAAAAGCTACTGAGTTATGGAAAACCACATACAAGAATAAGAAGAAGAACTAGAATTTCAGGATTCAAAAGAGATGATAATACATGAGGAAGCTGATGATTATGAAGATGCCATGACTAACATCAAAAGGGAAGGGGTACAATTGGAGAATTGAGGGATCACAAGAGACATGCAAATGATTGAAACAACAGGGACACATATTGGGCCTATAGAGGAAGTCAAACTGTTACAAATACAACCGATAGAGGGGGAGATAGTGGGTTAACTGGACGCATCCTTACGGGAACACCAAAATGTTATCAAACCCAGCAAACAATTTGGGATGGATTTCCAGTAATGTGAAAAGGAGGCAATGACTTTGTTTATGAAAATTGACAAAAGTAGGTATGCGAAGAGATTAGAAATAGCAGAATCATCAGCTGCTGCTATTTCTAGAAAGAAGGGCATTTAAGAATTTAAATGCTTGGTTTTGGTATGCAGTCCAAAAGTAATGGGACCCGGAACCGGGGAAAAGGAGAAATAACTGTGGTGTATGAAGGTATTAAAATGGGACGAGGTAGACTTAAAATCATATGGAAAGAAGTTGTCTCGAAACACCTACAAATTCATGGGATCAATGCAGACTTAGCTAAAGATTCATTTGGCGATATCTACTTGTGGGGAATATGATTTAGTCTTGTTAAAGAACCTCTAATAATATGATTATTATTATTATTAATTATTATTAATTATTAATACTTTCTTAATCAGAAAAATATTATTACTACTATATATATATATGTGTGTGTGTGGGGTTTTGCCAACCTACTACATGGTTGTAGTAGGTTAGCATTGTGACATAATTGCTTTTAGGGTACAAAAATAGTCTCTCTGCCCTTCCAGGGTAGGGGTAAGGCTGCGTACAACCTACCTTCCCAGACTCCACTTGTGGGATTACAACATAATACTGGGTTGTTGTTGTTGTCTCTTTCCCTTTTCCTTTTGTCCATGGCGAAACCATCCTCCCCTCCTTTCTCTCTCTCTCTCGTTATCTCTTTAAGTTCAGCAAAAAATTAAAGTATTGTCATTGCTAAAGATTTTGTGTTTCTGCTGATTAATTTCTGGGTTCGATGTTGAAGAAGATAATGCAAGGATAAAACACTAGACCCAACAATTAAACCCATTCCCTGTGGGAACTACCCAATAAACCCAATTTAAAAAGGTACTTTTGCTGTAGTTCTGATCAACTCGGCAATGTTGCCGGTAGTGCAGTTATGGAAACGTTTTTCAGTCACTGAGAAGGGGCAAGAAGAAGGATTGCATCTCAAAAAACAATGTCTGTTTTTAAGTTATGTCGCTTTGAGTATGAAAATTTATTGGTTAAATCCAGTGGAGCAAAACAACAATTGACAATGAATTAATAGAGTTCAATTTGAGAAGAACAAAAATAAATAAGGGGGGGGGGGGGGGGGGGGGGGGGGGGGGGATGATTTGGATAGATTTTTCGTAGAAAGACAAAAAAGCCCTAACATTGACACATTATTGATATGCTGTTAAGGACATTTAAGGCAAAGCAAATATGTATACAATGCTAACCTATTATATACAACAACAACAACAAACCCAGTTTAATCCCAACATGTGGGGTCTAGGGAGGGTAGTTTGTACGCAGACCTTACCCCTACCTAGTGCAGTTAGAGAGACTGTTTCCAATAGACCCTCGACAATGCTAACCTATTATATATATAATTATAATTTATCTCTTTTTTATTTTTATTTGGTATGATAACGTGAGTTGGGCTTACATGGAGAAGTGAGGACTCGTATAGCCGATCCCAAATGTTTTTGGGACTAAGGCATAACTATAGTTGTTCGACCAAATATTGTCCAAACATCTACTTAGACACTAAATTAGAGCAGGTGGAGACATGAATATTCTGGAAAGTGGGAGTATATATTTTTGTAGTAGCGTGGATCTTTCATAAGTTAGTTGATATGGACAGAAGCTCTTTTGCAATGCGAGTGTTTCAAAAGCACATCAATTGAGAGGGATGGACAGCTAATGCAAAATGTGGGCTTCGTTCATTTAGTGAACTGCGTAGGAGACTATTGAACAACTCAAAGTGTTTACTTCTGTCTCTGGCTTCCTGTTTAGTTGCCTTTGGCACTAAGCTCAGAACGGTTCATCAGTAATCTACAAGTCGTTTAACAGATTGAGATGGGAATATGATACGAAGTATGAGGTTTATTGGTTGCTAAATTTTCTTGGACATGCTGAATGCTAGCAGAGAACTAACCAATTGTTGTTTCAAGTTTGACACCTGCTATTCATTTATGGTGAATTTCTGTTGGCAGTCTTGATATCAAAATATGCTTAATTCATACCATACGAAATGGATCAGATTCCGAGCGAAGTCTTAGACTCTTATTCGTCTTTTAGAGTGTATTTTATGCTTACTACACTAATCTACTTCTAGGCCTCAGGTGAATCACATTTGATTCATCAGTACATCTGCCTGATGTTGTACTTCCGGTTATCCCTGATTTGCAAGCTATAATTCTGGCAGGGTTAAGATATGCTGGTACTAGAGATGGCAACTTACAAGAGCTGCTCTACAAATATGCTCTATACTTCCTTAATGAGGTCTGTCCTTCACCTTAATGTGCTGATTCATATTTATTATGCTGTGACAAGTTTACTTCTAATTGCAGATTAAACCTGTATCTGTCACAACTGGAAGTGGATTGCCAAAAGGACTGTCTAGATATATTGATCGTGGCTCATTGGAGACATGTCTTCACCTTATTGTTCTCTCTCTTTGTGTGGTTGGTATATAGTTGCACAAGTGCAAATTGGTTAATTGTAGGGGTAGGCTTCATTCAGAATCCTACTTGTGCAGGTTATGGCGGGGTCTGGACACCTACAAACATTCAAATTGTTGAAATATTTGCGTGGTCGAAATTCTGCAGATGGGCACTTGAGCTTCGGTAATCAGATGGCTGTAAGTGTATTATCATTTTACAACGAGTTCTTGCATCACCTGTTTCTTGCACTGATTGCTACCCAATTTCCACGAATGAATAGAGGAATGTCTATGATCAACCAACAAATAATGTGGATTACTCATCACCTTGATAAAAAAACGATCGCCATAAACTATTTTCTTGCAACAACCAATAAATAATTGCTTGGACATGTTCATATTCGATTCAAAGCATCTGGTAGTGTGACGTTACTCGTTAGTGAAATTAATCGTTCTGTCTATACCAATTCAAATTATTTGCATTAAGATGCAGAAATTATTGTGGATTCAAATTGCAGTTTCTTTTATGACCCTCTTTTTCATGCATTGATCTGAAAAATGTTTCAGGTAAGCTTAGCCACTGGTTTCTTGTTTCTTGGGGGTGGAATGCAGACTTTTTCGGCTAGCAAAAGTTCTATTGCTGCTTTGCTAATAACACTATATCCGCGATTGCCGACTGGACCCAATGACAATCGGTGCCACCTTCAGGTAAATGAATGCAGAAGTGACTTAGTAGATTTTAGGGACTTATAGATCAGGCTTGGTGTACCAACACTCCAAAATGGAATCTATTGCTACTGCCTGTGCTTTGTCCATCCAAATTTTGCTTTCACTAACCAGAAAAATTGAGACAAGTTCCATTCAACGTGGTGTTCACAATAGTTGTTTTTTAATTTAAAAAAGATAAAAGAAAAGCGTAAATGTGGTATTTCCTATTAAGATCTGTGAAAAGAACTTAAAGATTTTGTAGTTAAACACTGTGTAATCGAGTGCGTCTGAGACCCTTTGTTTGCTGATAGTCAAGTAGATACAGGGGACACTGGAGGTCTCGTCACGTTGGAAGTAGACAACTTTTCTCATTGGATTTCTGTAGACCCACCAATTGTAGGACTACCTATTAAGAAAGCTGTAATTTTTGTGGAGAATGGGCAGTTGAAATGAGAGAGACGACCATGGTCGCTGCAAGAGCTATTTTAATGAGGTAAAAAAATAAGACTGGTATTATATGTGTTTGACAAATGCCTGATAAAAACACCTTGATGTGTTTTAGTGGAACAAACGACTTATTAGGATATGTAAACTTTGTTCTGACTTCTGAAGAGTGCATATGAATGCACCTGCTGTTGAAGGAGTTCTCTGACATATTCAGCTGTAATGTGATACAAGGGAGAAGGTATATGTAGCTATCCACTAATACATGTGAGTTAAGATCTGTTTACAGGTGGTGAGTTCAGATATGAAAAGTCCCACGGAACATCTAGACATTGGCCATACTTGCACATGGTATTGAGCTGAAAGTTAGTGTTGCATGATATGATATATCGTCTCTTATTTGAAGCTGAATTATCTCAAAACTCTCATTTGTGGATTTCATTGATACTAGTCATGCAGAAATTGAAATTATTCAACATATTGGTTTCCCTGTTTCAAATTGACAGGTTATTGACTATTTCCTTTCTCCCCTGTGTGGAGTATCTCTTTGCTACTGTATTACTCTTTCTTCTTCGATCTTCAATTGATGTCTTCTATTTTGGTTAATAGTCTAAGTAAAAATCATATACTCTCATTGTTTATGCTTCTTTCCGTTCCTTTGCCTGTGATTTTTTTTTGTGTACTTTATAATTCAAGTTTGCGTCAGTACAGGCATTTCGGCATTTGTATGTTCTTGCGACAGAAGCTCGTTGGGTTCAGACAGTTGATGTGGACACTGGTTTACCTGTCTATTGTCCTTTAGAAGTTACTGTTCGAGAGACAGAACACTATGCAGAAACAAGTTTTTATGAGGTCACCCCATGTATTCTTCCCGAACGTGCTGTTGTAAGTTCTGATCTTCTGTACAAGCAAAGTTATGCTGTAATTTTAAGATTACCATATACGTGAAACTTTAGATCCAAACCAAGTTTTTGCCTTTTTGCATTATAGTTAAAGGCGGTTCGTGTCTGCGGTCCTCGATACTGGCCTCAAGTCATCAACCACATTCCTGAGGGTAAATTTGACGTTGCTTTTGGCTTCTTGTAGTTGGATATTGAGGTTATTTACTTATTTTGTTCAATATTATCTGCAACTCTTTTACAGAAAAACCTTGGAGCTCAGGGGACAAGAATGATGCGCTTAGTTCTGGTGTCCTCTATGTCAAGAGAAAAGTCGGAGCATGTTCCTATGTGGATGATCCTGCGGGGTGTCAGTCACTGCTCTCACGAGCAATGCACAAGGTTGGATCTCATTTACATCAATTTAACCCTTCTTTGTCTAGTTTACGTGTTAAATCAAATTTTGTTTGCTTTTAACACAGGTGTTTGGTTTGACACGTTTAAGAGCTTCTGCCACCAGTAGAGATTGTAGAGATGGCGACATGGTAGATCAGTTGATCAGCACTTTCTCGTCTAACCCAAGCTTAATTTCGTTTGCCCAACTCTGCTGTGACCCTAACTGGAATAGCAGGCAAGTGCCCGTCTATTAGTTGCTCATTCTCAAGTCAGTACTCTAGCTATTACTGATATTCTGACTCAATGTTTAGTCATTGTTGTGCTTTTTATTACCTTAAGCTTCGTTGCCGAAGATTTCAAGAAGAAGAAAAGGCTTCTTTTGTATTTCTTGATAATACTTTACATCCCTGAGCGCGCGCATGCGTGTGTGTGTGGGGGGGGGGGGGGTTATATATACAAGGTTCCTCCTAGGACTTATTCAGACCACATACTTGATTTATTCAAAAACTAGTACCCTCATTCTAAGAATAAAAACCTCCTACAATTAACACATCCCCTTAAGTTGGTGCAAAGATGTCACATATGTCCATCAAAGAAATGATTATAAGTGGTATCGAAACGGGCTCAAAGTTAAGATACCACTTATAATCATTTCTTTGATGAAGTGTTGTCGATCAGTTTCAACATGTTTTGAACAAGATTATGAGCTATACTGATTGCGGCCTTGTTATCACAATACAAGGAAGGTTTCCCTGTAGCTTTTGTAGCCACAAAAGTTCACAAACACCCTAGGCCATAGATCTATATTCTTCCTGTGCACTCGATCAAGCAACAATACTTTCTTGCTTCTCCAAGTAACAAAGTTCCCTCCTATGAGCGTACATTAACCGGATGTAGATCTTGTGTCATCTAGAAATCCAGCCCAATCCGCATCTGTATGGGCTTCTACCTGGAGATGGCCATGTTTGGAAAAAAAGAGACCTTTGCATGGAGCAGACCTCAGATACCCCAAAATGTGAAGACCAACTTGCATACGGGAATTCCGGGAATCATGCATGAACTGACTATCAAACTGATTAAATAAAGCTATATTTGCTCCAATTAAGAAGGGACTTTTTACATTAAATTTATCTACCGAGTAATCTCTCTCTCTCTCTATATATATATTATTAAAAGCTAAAGAAAAGACACCGCATTAAGCCAAGTGGCAGCCTAGAAAAATGCCACTTGGCATAATTAGTTATTTAGTTAATAATTAGTTATTGGTTATTGTTTTTGGATTTAAAATATCTATAAAAATGAAAATAAGAAAAAATAACAAATTACCAATGCAATTTGGGGAGTAGTTTCTTCCTAATATAGTAGTATCTACACATATACATACAATAAGTGTCAAATTTTAAGACAAAACTACAAAAAATTTGGACATTCAAAAGTAATTTAAAATAAGTAAAAAAATTAAAAGTCTTAACCTTCCAATTCAGCTGACTACAACATGGACACTTTTTTAAATGATTTATTAAACCTAAAAATTCAAAAAACATAACTACTCCAAGCCTAAATTATTAACTGCCGATATAATCAGACAAATGGAAAGAGTATTCTAGAGTTAGCGTCACTCCACAAATTAAACCTTCCCTTTTATTAGAACCTTTGATTTTAAAAAATGTATACCAAGACAAATAGTTGTTTCTCTTTCCATTAAAAGAGAGAAGATTGTTGTACTAATTTGACAATATTGAGAAAATGTTATTTGGATATCTATATAGAATAGGAGAAGCAAATCTATATATATTATTAAAAGGAGAGGAAAAAGCCTCCACATTAAGCCAAGTGGCTGCCTAGAAAAAAGCCACTTGGCATAATTAGTTAATAAATAGTTATTTAGTTAATAATTAGTTATTGGTTGTTGTTTTTGAATGAAATATCTATAAAAAATGAAAATAAGAAAAAATAAAAAATTACCCATTCAATTTGGGGAGTAGTTTCTTCCTAATATAGTAGTCTCTCTCTCCCTATATATATACACACACACACAAAAAATAAGTGTCAAATTTTAGGACAAAACTCTAAATACTTTGGACATTCAAAAATATTTTAAAATAAATAAAAAATTTAAAAATCTTAAACCTTCCAATTCAGTTAACTACAACATGGACAATTTTTTAAATGATTTATTAAACCTAAAAATTCAAAAAACATAACTACTTCAAGTCTAAATTATTAACTGCTGATATGATCAGACAAATGAAAAGAGTATTCTAGAATTAGTGTCGCTTTACAAATTGAACCTTCCCTTTCCTCTTCAAATTTAAAGATTCAAAGTGTTTATTAGAAGCCTTGATTTAAAAAATGTATACCAAGACAATAGTTGTTTCTTTCCATTAAAAGAGAGAAGATTGTCTTACTAATTTGACAGCATTGAGAAAAGTTATTTGGATATCTGTATAGAATAGGAGAAGCAAATCTATATTTATATATTATTAAAAAGAGAGAAAAAAGCCCCACATTAAGCCAAGCGACAGCCTCACAATAGGCCACTTGGCAATTTAGGACAAAGTTAGATTAGGTAAGTAATTAGTTTCTTTTCGAATTTAATTTAAAAAATAAAAATAAATTATACATAATTTGTTACTCTTTTTGAATTGGAATCTAAACATACTTAACTATTTTTTTTTACAGAAATAATAATTTTTATATGTTAAAAAATATTTATTCTAAAACCTATTCTATTATAAATTGGGAAGTGGCCAACATGTATCGATTATATGTAAAATTAAAAATGAAAACTAATTATAATAATGTAGTATAAAAAATGTACAAAGATGAAAATAGAGATAATATGAGGATATTTCAACTTTGAATTAATTTAGAAAATAAAATAAATTAAGTAAATAATACACAAAGATATTATTGATGAGTTTAAAATTTAAGAATCTATATATTATTAAAAGGAGAGGAAATGCCTCCACATTAAGCCAAGTAGCAGCCCCACAATAGGCCACTTGGCAATTTAGGACAATGTTAGCTAGATTAAGTAATAATTGGTTTCTTTTTGAATTTAAAATTCAAAATGAAGAAAACTAATTATAACAATACAATATAAAAAATGTACAATTGTGAAACTATAGATAATATGAACAATAAATAACAGCTTAAAAATAATTCTTTTGAGAAGTAAGAAAATATTATGTTAAAAGGAGTAGTGGACAATAATATTAAGCCTGTGCTAATAAATCATCATATTAATAATGTAATAAAATTAAATAATAAAAATATAATAAAGAAAAATAAGAAACTAAAATATTATACGATGACTATATAATCTGTTTTTCTTTAATTTCATATAGGTTCGGTAATGAAATATTGTACTGAGAAGTAAAATGACCGTTAAATTTTATTAACGCAACATAATATAATATACTAAAAAGATAAGTTATAATTTAAAATAATTAATATTCTTTAATATTGACCGCGCATCGCGCTGGTTCTAATAGGAGTACTAGTTCATTTACAAGGAACCAACTAAATAATATAACAAGATTGCATGAAAGAACAGCCTTGATTATGTGAATGCAGCAAGATTTTGTGAAGTCCTATCAAACTTGATTGCCAGATAATAAAAGATTAGCATCCAAGATGTGAAAGATAGCCGTGCTGATAATTTTGTCTTCTTATTGGAATCATGAGTTGATAGTAAAGCCTGTATTGCATGTTTGCAGATCTGACATTGACTTCCAGGAATTTTGCTTACAAGTGTTATTTGAGTGTGTAAGCAAGGACAGGGCTGCTCTATTACAGGTGACACTTCATCTTGCAAATGTTCTTTCACCTTGATACTTAACAGCGAATTCTTAAATGATGGAAAGTACATGCTTTGTCTTTGAGCCATGCATTTGTGTAGTTACCACAGAAAAAACTAACATTTGAATTGAAGTTTTGCTAGCCTTTTCAGAAAAAAATGTTAGCGTCTCAATATTTGATGTAGATTGTCATGAAGGTTTTGTTACTTGTTCTCCTTGTTCAGAAGCTTGTGTTATTATTTGGAGGTAGTTTTTTGACATTTGGAAACGCTGCAGGTTTATCTGTCATTATACACAACTATTGGTTCCATGGTCGATCAGATTACTAGTAGATCCAGCAATTTACAGGACACACTGTTCATTTCAAGTTTGAAGGTATCTGTTGTTTGCTTTGTACCTGAGTAGCTGGTTCAACCTATGAATTTTCCTAAAAGTGATCTTGTTTCACACTCAAATTTCCATCTTAACTACCTGCTTAGAGCTTGGGCATGCTATCTTTGTATTATTTTGCATTTAGATCATTCTAAATTTTCTTTGGAAGAAGTGAAGGGTTTCCTTTTCTTAATTGAATGTGATCTTGTTTTAGACTCAAATATATTTGGACTATCTGTTTAGTGCATGCTTTTTTTGTATACCTGGCTACCGTATAGCGTAAACCAAACCAAATGCTCTTTGAAACAAGTGATGGGAAATCTCCATAACACTAATCAAATAGGAGGTTGGTGTAACTTCTAAACTAGAGGTTAGTGTACGTGATATTGCTGAAGTTGAGGGGAGCTAGCTATGGTTTACTTTAAAGTTAATCGGATTTATATTAGAAAGATTTATTTATCTATCATTGACTTAATGCATGAGCCAACTCTTTTTCCATTAGCTAAGTACATGAAACTATGAAAGTATAACGAATTAATGATGGCAGATGGCATTGAGATTTCTGTGCAGGAGCTACGTGTTGAATTGTATGCTTCTGCGCAGATTATTATTAATGTAAATTACTTGATTACATGCATGAAGACAGGTAATTGAGAGTTGCAGAGTTTGTGGTCTTAGTATTGGTACCAAAATATGTTGACCATTAGTGGTTATTTGGTAGGATGCATTAGGAGAAAATAATACATGTATTAGCTTTGGTGTAACTAATACAAGTATTAGGCCTATTTGTTATTATCCTATTTGTTTTAATACATGGATGAGCATGTATACACCCCTATGCAATGCATGTTACTTTTAATACACCAAATCAAACAATGGATAAAAAATAATCCCAACATTACTAATACATCCTATTCAAACCTATTCTTATACACCACATCAAACGACCCCTCAATGTATTATTAACATTTTTAACACCATAAAGCACTAATATATCTTTAACTTTTTTATTTTCTCTTTATATCTAACATACGAAAGTCCAAAAGATATATGATTTTATTTTGGAAAGTTTATATCCTACTCTTGGTCGATGAGTATTAATGTATCTTAACATATATAACACCGTTACAGACCTAATACTCTTTAAATACTATTTCATCTTTATGAAATAAATCTTTTTTAGATATCTAACATAAGTCAATTAGAGGATTTTATTGTGGCAAGTACAGAGTTTACCCTTGGTAAACCTTGGACAATCAATATGTCACCTAATTAATATTTAGTATCAATTATGTGCCTTATGTTAAAGTTTCCTTATACGAAGGAACAAACGCTTAACTGTGAATTAGGTCACAAATCTATTTGGAAATGCTCGTTGCTCTTAACGTTGTGCTGTCTGTGTTGATTTACCGGCTGTATGTATGCTTGACAGAAGCTGATCAATAGGGAAAATAATTGTTCTCTATGCCTTCCCTACTAAGCTGCATATGACTAGTTTCAAGTAGTTTTATTTCTGCAATTACCTTTAATTATCTTTAATCGATTAGCGTATTCCATTCTTGGTGTGCAGATAGCGCTGGCTTACAGTAATGGTTTGCTAAGTAAAAGATCAACAAGTTCAAAGGAAGGGATAGTGCAATCAACTTTTCTTGGTTCAGTCCAGAAGCGGGTAGATGAGATTCTTGATTCATCTCTTGAATTCCCAAAGGACTTCTCTACATACATGAAATCTGGAAAATGGCCAACTGAAGATTATGTTTCATCAACTCTTCTTTCTTGGTATGTACAATGGTACAATGTGCCATCACCATTCGAAGTTAAAAGAGCTTTGGACAAATTCAAGGCAATAAACACATCCTCTTCGGTCCCTCTTTTACATTTGGTGTTCCCGACGACTGATGTTACTGCCCTCAGTGAGATCAACAGAGTAGGGTTTTGTTCCTGGTGATGTGATGTGATGTGATGAGCTTAAGATATACTCGCTGAATTTTATTGTTGTTGTAACTTGTAAGCCTATTTATTTTTTATTAATATATAATGTTAATATTGAGATAGGAAAGAATGATTAAGATTGTTCTTGTAGAATATACTGATGACTATATCATAATTTATAGTCCCAATAACTAGAAAAATATTCATTTCCATGTAGCTCAAAAGTCTCAGCTCTGTTGGGTTAATTATAAGTTTTAATGATAAAAAATAAATGTATTACATTTGGTGTAGGGTCTCAAGGAATATATTAAAGTGATTCAAGAAGCAATACGACCTCACCGACAGATGATCGAAGGCCTTAACTTTCGTCTTTGGTAAACTTACCAAGGGCTATAGTCATAGTGATCCTCCTATTCAACTACTTCGACCATTTTCGAGCACCTCAGGAATAGATCAAGGGAATGAACTAATGATAAACCAATATTATATTCTCATCTCTCTTTAATATTATATTATTATTTTTTATTTAAATTTTGTTTTCTTATTTCTATTAAAGTTCTATCTTTTTTTCCTTTTTACATATTCATCACATATAATTTATATTTCTTTTTTATATAAGATAGTTCAATCAAAAATAATCAGATTGTTGAGGCAATGAATAATGTAATAAGACAAAAAAAAAGAAGTTTTCACAGTTCAAAAAGAAAAACTAAGACTAATAGAATTGAAAGAAGAAAATAAAACTTTAATGATCGATGTGGATTCTATTGTCGATTCGACTCATCATGAATTTTTGCGACAATTTCAATAGTCACAACCACAACAATCCTCGGTCCCATTTACTCAATACTATAATGATTTTGGTGTATTTGGAAACAACATAAGTCATTATTAAGTTATTATGCTATTCACCGTAGTTTCAATTTTAATGTATTTCCAACTTTAATGTATTTTCAATTTTTACTTTTTAATTTTAGCAACATCTAATATTTTATATTCGCACATTTAATTCTAGCAACATCTAATATATTATATTTGCACCGTTCATTTTTTGAGATGATTATATATTTTTTGTATAATTATAAATAACAATAAAATTAACTTATACAACAACAACAACAACAACAAACCCAGTATGTTACCATCAGGTGGGGTCTGGGGAAGGTCTGTACGCAGACCTTACCCCTACCTAACAGGTAAAGAGACTGTTTCCAATAGACCCTCGGCTCAGGAAGGGTAATAAGAAAAAGAGGAAAGAAAGAAAAAGGGAGTGATAAAGAATAAATGGTACCAAATAATCTTACATAAAAATAATAAATGCACGTTTATCAAAATTATACACCAAAACTAAGATGTAAAATTATTATTATAAAGATATTACATAAATATAATTAGGTATATAGAAAGATATAAAATAAAAAGCTAAATAATACTCCCTCCGTTCCAGTTTATGTGAACATGTTTCCTTTTTGGTCCGTTCTAAAATGAATGACCCCTTTCTAAAGTTGGAAACAATTTTGCTTAAACTTACAATTTTACCTTTAGTGAGAAGCTTTTATAACCACACAATTAATCTGGGCCCCTTTTTGATTTGTTTAGGACCACAAATTTCAAAAGTCTTCATTTTTTCTTAAACTCTGTGTCTAGTCAAACAAGCTCACATAAATTGGAACGGAGAGAATAATAATAAAGTAATAAGAATAGTAATGAAGGAGATGAATAGTATTGGAGATGACCTGAGTTCCGTTAGATTTGCTATAATTTTGAGTTTTGCACCGCTTCCCTTTGATAGTCACTTGAGTTTCTCTGCAATTATTTTCTGACTAGATGGATTTTAGATTAATACAGCGCGAAGAAACTTTGTTTGTCCTGACTCAGGGGTGGAGCTAGAGTGTAGCCAGCGGGTTCGGTCGAATCCAGTAGTTTTCGTTCAAACCTTGTATTTGTCATTAAAAATCTATTGAATATGTATAAATTATTAATATAGAATTCAGTAACTTAAAACGATAGAATTCCGAACCCATAGACTTGAAATCCTAGCTTCACCTCTGATGTCCTGTGTTCACATTCAACCATGCTAAAAATTTGAGACTATTTCTGTTCTCTTTGGCTTGTTCTCATTTGTCTTGATTAATTTCTTTTGACGTGGTTTAATTTGATTACTAGGCCATACGTGATCATGGAACCCCATGATGAACCTAAGCTTGACTTACGCGATTCCGGATCTTGGCCGCGGTCCGCGTGGGACATACTCGTTTGGCCTTGATCGCTATGAACTTTCATAAAATGCTATGATATCTTGTGGTTCATATTCATTTCTAACATGGTTCTTCCAAAAATAGTGGATCTAAAATCTGATCAACTCTTTATTTTTATTGGAGTAATCGGGAATCACAATTTACTAGATGACCTTTTTGGTAAATTTTTCACATTTACTAATTTCATTCGGTTTTCGTTTTCAAGAAATGTGGTAGGAAAAGAGATTATTAAATATATATAGATCATATTTGTTAAGTATAAAGAGTTAAAGACTATCCTTCCAATAAATCCAAGTCTGTTACATAATTTTGTATTACAAATAGAAGGAAACTGGAAAGGCTAGAACTCAAGTTCAACCTCCTCTCTTCCTTATCTCACAATTGTATAGCACTGTCTATATGGGGGACTTCATCTCCTCATCTGTAATACAATACAATGGTTTCCTTCCTGGTGTTTAAACCCTTCTACACTGTCGGCTTATCCATATTCAAAATAATGTTATGAACTGGTTCTTTTATTTTTAATTCAAAAATGATGGATGTACAATTATATGAACTCTTTATTTTTAATTGGAGCAATTGAAAAACACAACCTATTACATGACTTTCTTGTTATGATTGAACTTTGAAAAGAACATAAAGCGAATGTGCTCAACCACCCAAATGTAATGTTAGTTGCATTATTACAAAATAGACTAAGGGGTAAGCTGATGGGAACGTTAATCAATCCTGCCAACAAGACAGTGAAGCATTTGTATATGATTTTCTAAAATATAGCAATTGTTGAGAAGCTCTGGATATGGAAGAAGTGTAAGTTCTAGAAGGTGAGAGAATGAGAGGAAAACTGAAATGAAACTCATTCTGTTATTAACCTTCAAAGACGAAAATGAACAGTAGTACAATAACTAGTCAGCTATTCTATTTATACAATTAACTAACTCTAAGAGGTTACAACTAACTACACTTAGTACAAAAATAGTTGGGACCCACAATACTTAACACTCCCCCTCAAGCTGAGGGATGAAATGCATCTTTCATGCCCAACTTGCCTACTAGGTACTCATGTTATGGCTTGCACAGACCCTTAGTTAACAAGTCTGCCAGTTGCTCTGTTGTTCTGTTGTGTCGTGTTTGAATTAAAGCCTGTACAATCTTTTCCCTCATAAAATGGCAATCAATATCAATGTGTTTGGTTCTTTCATGAAAGATAGGATGAACAACAATTTGTATAGCACCTTTACTATCACAATGAAGTTGTATAGGCTGCTCTATATCAGTCCCCAATTCCTTGAAGAGTCCTGTTAGCCACACCACCTCTGCTACAGTAGAAGCCATACTCCGAAATTCAGCTTCAGCAGAGCTTTTAGATACAATTCCTTGTTTCTTGGACTTCCAAGATATCAATATTTCACCAAATTTCACTGCGTAACCCGTCACTGACTCCTGGTCTCCACACAAGCACCCCAATCAGAGTCACAATATGCAACTAGTTTCTTGCATGCTTAGCAGACATGAATAGCCCAAGGCCAGGTGCAGTCATGATATACCTTACTACTCTTAAGGTAGCCTCCATGTGGGACAACTTAGGTGCATGCATGTACTGGCTGAGTACTTGAACAACAAAGGCAATATCAGGCCTTGTCATGGTCAAGTACATCAATCTGGCAACTAGCCTCTAATAGCTTCCTTTTTCTTCAAGTTCCTTATCCACTGTAGTATTGTCATTTGGTATCTCCTTGTCAAATTGAATGAATGTGAGCTTATGATTGTATTCGAAAGGTGTAGCTGCTGGCTTTCCTCCTGCTATGCCAAGCTCTGACACTAGTTCAAGAGCATATTTCCTTTGACACATTACTATGCCTTCTTGAGACCTAGAGAACTCAATACCAAGAAAGTATTTGAGTTCACCAAGGTCTTTCTTCTTAAATCGCTCTTGCAACCTTTTCCTGACTTGTTTGATTAGTGCTAGACTGCTTCCAGTTACCAACAGATCATCCACTTCGACTAGAATAAAAACCAGTTCTGAGGCTACTTTTTGTGTAAAAAAGAGCGTAATCATAGTGAGACTGAACAAAGCCCATATGCACCAAAGCTTTAGTTAATTTTAGATTCCATTATCTAGGAGCCTATTTCAATCCATACAGTGACTTATGGAGTTTGCATACCGGCTGGCACTCCCCTTGGCTTAAAAAGCTATCAGGAATATGCATGTACACTTCCTCTAGAAGATCTCCTCGAAGGAAAGCATTATGAACATCCATCTGAAACGCATACCAACAAGAAGCAGCAGCTAAGGCAACTATAGCTCTGACAGTGACCATTTTACCTACTGGAGAAAAGGTTTCTGTATAATCCAAACCTTCCTGTTGACTATAGTCTTTAGCCACCAGTCTGGCTTTGTACCTTTCCACTTCACCAGAGGATTTGTATTTGAATTTCAATACCCACTTGCAATCTATAGGAACCTTCACAGGAGGCAAAGAAACAATGGACCAGGTGTTATTTTCTTCAAGAGCAGTGATCTCAGCCTTCATAGACTCAACCCACTTAGGGTCTTGATTGGCTTCTACAAAGGACTTAGGTTCCACAATGGCTGAGAATGCAGCCAAAGAATATTTTTAGCTAGGTGACAGATGATTGGTCATAGGATAAGGACAAACTGACTTCTTTGGTGGAACCACATAGTCAGATAGCCACACAAGTGGTTTAGTAAGTCTGGACGACTTCTTGAGTGGCAGAGGAGGGGCAGATGGTTCACATGTTGATGTAGTAGGATACACAGGTGATGAAAGATGAGAGTGGCTAGGAGAGTGAAAAGTTGAACTAATGTCAGCAACATCAATATTGTTCAGAGTTGGAGATACTGTTGGTGAGGAAGCATCATTAGGAATAACAACTGATTGAGTTGGCCGTTCTACAAACTCCAGTACAGGGAATATAGGATATACACCTGAAGAAATATGTTTGAATAGGAACACTTCTTATTTGAAGAGCGCGTCCTTGCTGACAAAAAACCTTTTTGAGCATAAGTCATAGAGAACATAACCCTTTTGGGAGGATGAATAACCCATATACATATCAGGGATTGCTCTAGGGAAGATTTTATCACCTTTCTTCACCTGGGTAGCATAATAAAGACTTCCAAATACCTCAAATGTTGCAGAGAAGGATTCCTTTGGAAGAGTTTGTTAAAAGGGGATTTGCCTTGTAGCACAATAGTAGGCAATATATTCAGGAGATATACTACAGTAGAGACACACTCTCCCTAGAACCTGAGAGGCAAGTGAGCTTGAAATCTAAGAGCTCTGTCCATATCCAAGATGGATGATCACGCCTAACTCTAGTCCTAAAAAGGATAAATGGTCGCTACAAATATAATCCGGTCTAAAAGTCCGGAGTCAAATCGCACAGAGAACTAAAGTTTCACTATAACTGTTCAATATCACCAATAAGGCAAGCTCGAACAATTCCTAAGTTATAAATATTAAGATTCTTATATCTAACTAATTAACTAACAAATTAAAATAGTAAATTAGAAACGAAGATACTAAAAGTGGGAGACAAGATTAAGGACGTCTAGAGTTATGATTTCCCCAATTGTCGGAATTCTTCCCGCTATATTTCCTACAATTTCGCCTAAGTATTCTCTATTAATCGTGAGCACTTTAGGTGTCGTAGTTCTCTCTCGAGAAACTATAACAATTTTCTAGACATATTCTCTCGAACTACGCTAGCTGACTTTATCTAACCGCTCACTATGGCCACGTGAAGACTTTGTTATTTTTAAACATACATTTAAACCCGATGTATTGATTTCTCACATACATTAGGAGTGACGTTGTTCAACAACCACCTAAATATGTATCATTTTTCAAGAAACACATAATAAATAGGCACAATCAATCGATGGCCATTTAATCAACTGAAATAAGCACGTAGTTGAACAAGTAGATAAATCCAAAGGATAAATTATATTAAAACATAACAAGGATTCATCCTCCAAGAGGTTCCACCAAAGATCTAGACAATAAATTAGTTACTCATAATAGTATGTAAAAACAACAATACTAAAAATCATAACCAACAATGAAAAATTGGAAGAGAAAAGGAAAACCTTGTGGTTAAATATTCCTCCTTGCTCCTAGAGTATTCTTGCCTCCTTGGGTGTTGTCTACCCTAAAGTAGTGTCTCCCCCTTCAAAAGGAAGTTTTATGATGTAATTATATCAATTAGGGTTGATGTGGGGAATCCTTGACCTCTCCTAATTCGAAAAGGACACGCTGTGTCGCGTGCTAGAGTTGGTGCAACGCGCGACTTCTAGCACGCTCCCAGTTATTTTTTTTCTTCTTTGTTCTTTCGCGTGCCAGGTCCAGTGTCACGACCCCAAATCCTAACAAGGCGTGATGACGCCTATCGTGGAACTAGGCTAGCCAACCATCACATCACTACCCATTCGTTCTATTATAATATTTCACAAATCAATAACAAACAACAAACAGAGTATAAGTAATTTCATTAAGTCTTTACGTCCCCATAATAATCTAACAGTCTAAAACATTCTCCCAAGACTGGAGTCAACATGGTCACGAGCATCTAAGAAATAAAACTAACTCTGCTAATGTCTTAAACAATGTCTATGAAAGAAATACTAATACTAATAAAAAAAGGGAAATGGAGAAGCTGCGGACGCTGGACAACTACCTCGAACTCCCGTAAGCTATTGATAACGAACGCGAACGACTACTTCTCTGAACCAGTACCTGGATCTGCACACAGAGGTGCAGGGAGTAATGATGAGTACGCCAACTCAGTAGTAATGAAAATAAATCACAGTCTGAAGTATATGAAACACACAACACAGGTACACCAATCCACAAAACAGTAAAGCATCAAGTCACCATAAAGTATACATCGAATACTTAAGTTCAAAAACTAATTTCCAGAAAATCCTTTGAAACAAGTATGTTTTCAATATATATCTCAGTAAAACTCTTAGTAAAATCAGTTTGAAAAATGAAGTGAATCATAGTCAAAACTCATTAAATTATCATCGTAAAACTGCCCCTCGGGCCATAATAATCTCTCATAACATTTCCCTCATCACCTCACCATCACTCAGTATCAGCCCCGCGGGCAACCTCTCAGTCACTCAGTATCAGCCCCGCGGGCAACATCACTCGCACGCAGTAGGTACCTGCGCTCACTGGGGGTGTGTACAGACTTCGGAGGCGCTCCTACAGCCCAAGCGCTATAACAAGCCACATCATGGAATAAATCACTCACAATATTGTCCCTCGGCCTCTCTCATATCATAACATCCTCACAATATTGGCCCGCGGCCTCACTCAGTCAGACACTCTCAACATTGCCACTCGGGCCATCATTATACAGGGTTCTCGACCCAAAAATAGTGTTTCATTTTCAATAAATAATATCAAAATACTCTGAGTGTCAAAACAATCATCAAGAAAAGACTGAGTGAAAATCATAACATATCAAGTGAGGAAAATAGTAAAAATAGCCCCCCAAGGGGTAAACAGATCGGCACTAGGCCCCAAACATGGCTTACAACCCAAATCATATCAAAATATATCAATACTATTAAGCATAGGCTTAAAAATTGGTTTCGCAACTCAATAGTTGCCTAAAAAGGGATATATTTCCAAATTTCCAATCTTTGCATTCAAAAATCCGTGAAAGGATGCAAGGTCCGGGGTTTCATACCCTCAGGACAGGATTTAAAGACATTACATACTTCAAACTAGCCCGAAAAGCTACTCTGCAACCCGCTTGCCTCTCGAATCAACTTCCGAGCGCTCCAACTCTATAAAGATCAGATCTTTATCATCAAATTATGCTTAAGGAATGAATTCCAATTGAAAAATACCAATATTAGCTCAAAACCCAAAATTAGCCAAAACCCAACCCCCGGGCCCGCATCTTGGAACTCGACAAATGTTATACCAAACTGTTCTTCATGATCTCACGTGTTCGTACATATAAAGAACGCTAAAATCGGAGTTCGTTTGACCCCTCAAATCATCCCTAGAAGGTCTCATAATCTCAAGCCCTAACTCCACCTTTTTCTATTGATTTTCATGAATTAAACACTGGTATTATGTTCCTTAATCACCTATAATCGAGTTTTAGGGTCCAAAATACTTATCTCAATGAAGAACGATGATTTCCCCTCTTAAAAATCGCCTCCAAGCTCTTTTCCCATTCAAAAATGGTGTAAAAAGGTCTAATGGTCGCGGAAGGGTTTTAATTTAATTGACCAGGTCTTACTCTTCGCGATCGCGGTCACATGCCCGCGTTTGCACTAACCAGCCCCCTTTGCCCTTCGTGATCGCGGTCAACAGTCCGTGTTAGCACAGGCCAATCCCCTATCCCCCTCGCGATCGCGATCGCACACCCCAGGCCCGCGAACGCATAGCACAAACGGCCTGGGGTCCCTCAAAAGCTAACACACTCCACGATCGCGAGAAGATCCACGCGACCGCACTGCCTACGCTGCCCAACCTCTGCGATCGCGGACGCCTTCATGCGATCGCAGAGAGTAATTTCCGTGCTCCCCCTCACTTGCACTACACGATCGCGGTTCTTCCTACGCGATCACAATGAAGGTTTTTCTGCTGCACCAGAAACCAGAAAACCAGCATTCTTTTCCAAGGCCAAAATGCCCGTTAGCCACCCGAAATCAATCTCTAGCCCCTCGGGACCCCAACCAAACATGCTAACACTTCACATAAGATCATTCAAACTTAGTTTCACCCTCGGAAAACCAAAACTAACATCAAAACACCAAAATCACGTCGGATTCAAGCCTAAAAACTTTCAAATTTCTAAAATCCACCAACGATGCCGAAACTATCCAAAACAACTCCGATTGACCTGAAATTTTGCAGACATATCCAAAATGACATTACGAACCTGCTCCAACTATCAAAATTCCATTCAGACCCCGATAGTCTATTTTCCACTGCCGACCGGAATCACCAAAAACTAACTTTCGCCAATTCAAGCCTAATTCTACACCGGGCATCACAAAAATATTCCGAACATCCTCCTAAGTCCCAAATCACCTAACGAAGCTATCTGAGCCATAAAATCCGCATTCCGAGGTCATTTACCAATAAGTCAACTCTCAATTGACTTTTTCAACTATAAATGCCATTTTTAAAGACTAAGTGACTAAACTCTCACTACAACCATTCCAATTCCAAGCCTACCAACTCTAACACATCATAAACAGTATAACCAACCTATGACGAGTCAATAACAGTAATTACAATACAGGTTCTACATAACGATAGACCGGGTCATTACATTCTCCCCCTCTTAAACAAACGTTCATCGTCGAACGAGTCTAGAAACATACCTGGAGTCTCAAACAATTGAGGATATCTGCTCTGCATCTCCCGCTCGGTCTCCCAAGTAGCCTCCTCCACTGGCTGACCTCTCCACTATACTTTCACTGAAGCTATATCCTTGGACCTCAACTTTCTGACCTCGCGAGCCAAAATTGCTACTGGCTCGACCTCATATGACATATCATCCTCGAGCTGAACTGTGCTGAAGTCTAACACAAGAGACGGGTCACCAACATACTTCCTAAGCATCGACACATGAAATACCGGATGAACACTCGACAGGCTGGGTGACAAGGCAAGTCTATAATCCACCTCTCCAACCTTCTGAAGCACCTCAAAAGGACCAATAAACCGAGGACTCGGCTTTCCTCTCTTTCCGAACCTCATAACACCCTTCATGGGTGATACCTTCAGCAGTTCCTTATCACCTTCCATAAAAGACACATCCCGGACCTTCCGGTCCGCATAACTCTTCTGCCTTGACTGCGCCGTGCGAAGTCGCTCCTGAATCAACTTCACCTTCTCCAACGCATCCTGAATCAATTATGTGCCCAATAACTTAGACTCACCAGGATCGTACCAACCAACCGGAGATCTACACCTCCTACCATATAAAGCCTCATACGGGGCCATCTGAATACTGGACTGGTAGCTGTTATTATATGCAAACTCCTCTAGTGGCAGAAACTAATCCCACGAACCACCAAAATCAATCACACAGGCACGCAACATGTCCTCCAAAATCTGAATAGTCCGCTCTGACTGCCCATCGGTATGAGGATGAAATGCAGTTCTCAACTCTACCTGAGTACCCATACCTCTCTGTACGGCCTTCCAAAACTGAGATGTGAACTGAGTACCTCTGTCAAAAATAATAGAAATCGGAACTCCATGCAACCGGACAACCTCCTTAATGTAAATACCCGCTAGTCGCTTTGAAGTATAAGTAGTGCTAACAGGAATGAAGTGCGCGGACTTGGTTAATCTATCCACAATGACCCAAATAACATCAAAACCCTTCGAAGTCCGTGGAAGCGCAACTACAAAGTCCATAGTGATCCACTCCCACTTCCACTCCGGAATATCTAACCTCTGAAGTAATCCACCTGGTCTCTGGTGTTCATACTTGACCTGCTGGTAGTTGAGACACCGTGTTACATACTCAACAATATCTCTCTTCATCCTCCTCCACCAATACTGTTGTCTCAAATCCTGATACATCTTCGCGGCACCCGGATGGATAGAATACCGCGAGTTGTGGGCCTCTACTAATATCAACTCTCGAAGACCATCCACATTGGGCACGCAAATACGGCCCTTCATCCTCATAACACCGTCATCACCAATAGTCACATCCCTGGTATCACCACGACGAACCCTATCCTGAAGTACTAACAAGTTCCGGTCATCATACTGGCGAGCTCTAATCTGATCATAAAGAGAAGACTGGGAAGCCATGCTAGCTAATACCCGTGGAGGGTCTGACAAATCCAATCTCACTAACTGACCCGCTAAAGCCTGAACATCAAGTGCTAAGGGTCGCTCTGCTGCTGAAAGGTAATCTAGACTCCCGAAACTCTCAGCTTTGCGACTCAAGGCGTCGGCTACTACATTGGCCTTCCCCGGATGATACAAAATAGTGAGGTCATAATCCTTGAGAAGCTCTAACCATCTCCTCTGCCGCAAATTCAAATCCTTCTGCCTCAGCAGATACTGCAAACTACGATGATCAGTGAAAATCTCACAATGTACCCCATACAAATAATGGCGCCAAATCTTTAAGGCATGAACAATGGCAGCTAACTCAAGATCGTGCACTGGATAGTTCTTCTCGTGCACCTTCAACTTTCTAGATGCGTAGGCAATCACCCTACCGTCCTGCATCAATACCGCTCCCAAACCAACTCTAGAAGCATCATAATAGACTGTGTAAGAATCCGAACCAGTAGGCAAAACCAACACCGGGGCTATGGTCAATGCTGACTTGAGCTTCTGAAAGCTCTCCTCACACTCATCAGACCATCTGAATGGAGCACCTTTCTGGGACAATCTGGTCAATGGTGAAGCAATAGAAGAGAATCCTTCCACAAAGCGACGGTAATAACCCACCAAACCAAGGAAACTCCTGATCTCCGTAGCTGAGGACGGTCTAGGCCAACTCTGCACCGCCTCTATCTTCTTCGGATCAACCTGAATACCCTCACTAGACACCACGTGGCCCAAGAAAGCTACTAAACCAAGCCAAACTCACACTTGGAGAATTTTGCATAAAGCTTCTTCTCCTCCCTCAACCTCTGTAACACAATCCTCAAATGTTGAGTATGCTCTTCCTGGCTACGAGAATAAACCAGGATGTCATCAATGAACACAATGACGAACGAATCAAGGTAAGGCTGAAACACACCGTTCATCAATTGCATGAACGCGGGTGGGGCATTGGTCAGCCCAAATGACATAACCAGAAACTCAAAATGACTATATCTGGTCCTGAAAGCAGTCTTCGGAATGTCAGAATCCCGAATCTTCAACTGATGATACCCAGATCTCAAATCAATCTTGGAGAACACTCTAGCTCCCTGAAGCTGATCAAACAAGTCATCAATACAAGGCAAGGGATACCGGTTCTTCACCGTAACCTTATTCAGTTGCCTATAATCAATACACATACGCATGAAACCGTCTTTCTTTTTCACAAATAACACCGGTGCACCCCAAGGTGACACATTAGGCCGAATGAACCCCTTATCTAAGAGTTCCTAAAGCTGCTCTTTCAATTCTTTCAACTCCGCTGGTGCCATGCGGTAAGGTGGAATAGAGATAGGCTGGGTGTCTAGCACCGGGTCAATACCAAAATCAATATCCCTGTCAGTTGGCATGCTTGGCAGGTCTGCAGGGAATACATCCGGTAAATCACGGACTACAGGAACAGAATCAATAGATGGAGTCTCACTACTAACATCCCTCACAAAAGGAAGATAAGATTCACACCCTTTCTCAACCATACGCTGAGCCTTCAAATAAGAAATCACTCTGCTAGGCACATGCTCTATAGACCCTCTCCACTCAGCTCTCGGAAACTTCAGGCATAGCTAAGGTCACGTTCTTAGCGTGACAATCGAGAATAACATGACATGGGGATAACTAATCCATGCCCAGTATCACATCAAAATCAACCATACTGAGTAACATCAAGTCCACTCGGGTGTCCAGACCCCCAATAGATATAAGACACGACCGATACACGGTCCACAACAATAGTATCGCCCACCGGAGTCGAAACATGAACAAACGTAACTAAAGACTCACGGGTCATATTCAGAAAGTGAGAAAAATAGGATGAGACATAAGAGTACGTGGAATTAGGGTCAAATAAAGCCAAAGCATCACTGTGACAAACTGAAATAGTACCCGTAATCATCGCATTTGAGGCCATAGCATCAGGCCTAGCCGGAAGTGCATAAATACGTGGCTGGACTCCACCTGCTTGACCTCCCCCTCTAGGGCGGCCTGTAGCTGCCTGACCACCACCCCTAGCTGTGGTGAAGTGACTGGGGCTGAAGTCGAGGGCTGAACCCTCTACTGAGATGAACTACTAGGGCGACGGGGACACTGCCTCCACTTATGTATGAACTCCCCACACTCATAACAACCACCTGAAGCTGGAGATGAAAACTGACGAGAACCCCTGCCACCATGATAACCACCAGACGAACCACGCATAGAAGAACCCTGATAAGATGATGCTCGGGCGGAGCTCTGAGCTGGAAGGGCGCTAAAAGATGAACGTCCCTTATGAGAACTGCGAGGACCCTGCCCCGAAGATACACCATTGTAAGCTGGGCGAACTGGCTGTGGAGGTCTAAATGGACAACCTCTTCTATGCTAAAACTGCCCTTTAGAAGGGGCACCACTGAAGTTACCTGATCCCCGAGGCCTCTTGGCCTCCCTCTCCTCACGCTCCTGCTTGCGAACCGACTCAATATCCCGAGCAATGTCAATAACCTGCTCAAATGTAGCTCCAGACACTCTCTCTCTGGTCATCAAAATGCGAAGCTGATAAGTGAGACCATCTACAGATCTCCTGATCCTTTCCCTGTCAGTACAGACTAACTCCGAAGCATGTCTAGCCAACTCAAAAAACCTCATCTCGTACTGAGTAACCGATAACTCTCCCTGGCGCAGCTGCTCAAACTACCTACGCTGCTCCTCTCTGTGGGACTGAGGAATATACTTCTCCAAAAAGATCGTGGATAACTGCTGCCAGGTGAGTGGTGCTGAACCAACCGGCCTACGCCTCTCGAATGCCTCCCACCAAGTAAAAGCAGCACCATCAAACGGAAATGTAGCAAACAAGACCCCACTAGTCTCCAAAATACCCGCAGTACGTAGTATCCTCTGGCACTTATCTAGAAAACCTTGGGCATCCTCACCCTCTGTGCCGCTGAAAGTCATAGGCTGAAGTCTACTGAACCTCTCCAGCCTACGCTGCTCATCCTCGGGCATAGCTGGAACCACATAGTCCTGAACTGGGGCAACCGGCTGGGCTGGGACTACCCCCGGCGCCTGAATACCCTGTACAACTTGCTCAGGTGTCCGGGCAGCTGGAGTCTGAATGCCTCCCCCCGCCTAAGTTGCAGTGGCAGTAGTAGACATAGCAACTTCTTGAGCTAAACTGGTACACACTGTCAATATCTGAGCTAGGGTCTCCTGAAGACCCAGAATAACAATAGGCACTGCCGGTGCCTGAGCCTATCCCGCTGGAGCACCCTCGACGGGAACCTGATCCTGAATGATAGAGGAATCCTGTGGTACTGCCCCGACCGCTGCATGGGCTGGTCCCCTAACTCCACCACGACCTCGACCCCTTGTGGGTCTGGCTGGTGTCTGGTCACCCTGATCGGTATTGCGTGTCCTCACCATCTATGAGAGAATGAAACAATATGAGTTTAGATTTCAAGAATCAATAGATTGGCACGAAAGAATTCAAGAAATTGAGATTTTTTCCTAAGAGTTCTGCAGCCTCTCGAAGATAAGTAAAGACGTCTCTGTACCGATCCGCAAGACTCCACAGAACCTGCTCATGACCGTTGAGTCCTATGTAACCTAGAGATCTGATACCAACTTGTCACGATCCCAAATCCTAACAGGTCGTGATGGCGCCTATCGTGGAACTAGGCTAGACAACCATCACATCACTACCCATTCGTTCTATTATAATATTTCACAAATCAATAACAAACAGCAAACAGAGTATAAATAATTTCATTAAGTCTTTACGTCCCCATAATAATCTAACAGTCTAAACAATTCTCCCAAGACTGGAGTCAACATGGTCACGAGCATCTAAGAAATAAAACTAATCTGCTAATGTCTTAAACAATGTCTATGAAATAAATACTAATACTAATAAAGGAAGGGAAATGGAGAAGCTGCGGACGCTGGACAGCTACCTCGAAATCTCGTAAGCTGCTGATAACGAACTCGGACGACTACTGCTCCAAACCAGTACTTGGATCTGCACACAGAGGTGCAGGGAGTAATGATGAGTACGCCAACTCAGTAGTAATGAAAATAAATCACAGTCTGAAGTATATGAAACACATAGCACAGGTACACCAATCCACAAAACAGTAATACATCAAGTCACCATAAAGTATACGTCAAATACATAAGTTCAAAAACCAATTTCCAAAAAATCCTTTGAAGCAAGTATGTTTTCAATATATATCTCAATAAAACTCTTAGTAAAATAAGTTTGAAAAATGAAGTGAATCATAGTCAAAACTCAGTAAAATATCATCGTAAAACTGCCCCTCGGAGCATAATAATCTCTCATAACATTTTCCTCAACACCTCACCATCACTCAGTAACAGCCCTGCGGGCAACCTCTCAGTCACTCAGTATCAGCCCCGCGGGCAACATCTCTCGCACTCAGTAGGTACCTGCGCTCACTGGGGGTGTGTACAGACTCTGGAGGGGATCCTACAACCCAATCGCTATAACAAGCCACATCATGGCATAAATCACTCATAAAATTGGCCCTCGGCCTCTCTCATGTCATAACATCCTCACAATATTGGCCCGCGGCCTCACTCAGTCAGACACTCTCAACATTTCCACTCGGGCCATCATTATACCGGGTTCTCGACCCAAAAACAGTGTTTCATTTCCAAGAAATAATATCAAAATACTCTGAGTGTCAAAACAATCATCAAGAAAAGACTGAGTGAAAATCATAATATATCAAGTGAGGAAAATAGTAAAAACAGCCCCCAAGGGGTAAACAGATTGGCACTACGTCCCAAACATGGCTTACAACCCAAATCATATCAAAATATATCAATACTATTAAGCATAGGCTTAAAAATCGGTTTTGCAAATCAATAGTTGCCTAAAAAGGGATATATTTCCAAATTTCCAATCTTTGCATTCCAAAATCCGTGAAAGGATGCAAGGTCTGGGGTTTCATACCCTCAGGACAGGATTTAAAGACATTACTTACTTCAAACTAGCCCGAAAAGCTACTCTGCAACCCGTTTGCCTCTCGAATCAACTTCCGAGCGCTCCAAATATATAAAGATCAGATCTTTATCATCAAATTATGCTTAAGGAATGAATTCCAATTGAGAAATACCAATTTTAGCTCAAAACCCGAAATTAGCCAAAACTCAACCCTCGAGCCCGCGTCTCGGAACTCGATAAATTTTATACCATATTGTTCTTCATCATCTCACGAGTCCGTACATATAAAGAACGCTAAAATAGAAGTTCATTTGACCCCTCAAATCATCCCTAGAAGGTCTCATAATCTCAAGCCGTAACTCCACATTTTTCTACTGATTTTCATGAATTAAGCATTGGTATTATGTTCCCTAATCACCTATAATCAGGTTTTAGGGTCCAAAATACTTACCTCAATGAAGAATGATGATTTCCCCTCTTCAAAATCGCCTCCAAGCTCTTTTCCCGTTCAAAAATGGTGTTAAAAGGTCTAATGGTCGCGGAAGGGTTTTAATTTAACTGACTAGGTCTTACTCTTCGCGATTGCGGTCACCTGCCCGCGTTCACACTGACCAGTCCCCTTTGCCCTTCATGATTGCGGTCAACGGTCCGCGTTCGCACAGACCAATCCCCTAGCCCCCTCGCGATCGCACACCCCAGGCCCGTGAACACATAGCACAAACGGCCTGGGGTCCCTCAAATGCTAACACACTCCGCGATCGCGAGAAGATCCACGCGACCGCGCTGCCTACGCTGCCAAACCTCTGCGATCGCGGACGCCTTCATGCGATCAAAGAGAGTAATTTCCCTTCTCCCCCTAACTTGCACTACGCGATCGCGGTTCTTCCTACGCGATCGAAGTGAAGGTTTTTCTGCTGCACCAGAAACTAGAAAACTAGCATTCTTTTCCAAGGCCAAAATGCCCGTTAGCCACCCGAAATCAATCCCGAGCCCCTCGGGACCCCAACCAAACATGCTAACACTTCACATAAGATCATTCAAACTTAGTTGCACCCCCGGAACACCAAAACTAACATCAAAACACCAAAATCACGTCGGATTCAAGCCTAAGAACTTTCAAATTTCTAAAATCCATCAACGATGTCGAAACTATCCAAAACAACTCCGATTGACTTGAAATTTTGCAGATATATCCAAAATGACATTACGAACCTGCTCCAACTATCAGAATTTCATTACGACCTCAATATCTTATTTTCCTTTGCCGATCGGAATCGCCAAAAACTAACTTTTGCCAATTCAAGCCTAATTCTACACCGGGAATCACAATAATATTACGAACATACTCCTAAGTCCTAAATCACCTAACGAAGCTATCCGATCCATAAAATCCGTATTCTGAGGTTGTTTATCAATAAGTCAACTCTTAGTTGACTTTTCCAACTATAAGGCTATTTTAAAGACTAAATGACTAAACTCTCACTACAACCATTTCGATTCCAAGCCTACCAACTATAATTGGACCTATGTTTTTTCTCAACAACTCCATTATATTGAGGGGTATATATGCAAGAGGTATGATGTACAATGCCCTGATTTTTCAATAAGGTCTGTAGTTGATCATTGAGAAATTATGTTCCATTGTCTGTTCTTATGCATTTAAGCTTAGTATCAAACTGTGTGGACACTAGTGCTACAAAGTTTTTCAACACTTCAACAGTATCTGACTTTGAGTGTAGTAAGAAAAGCCAAGTATATTTTGAATAATCATCTACTAGAGTTAGGAAATACCTTCTCCCTTCATGAGTAGGCACTCTATAAGGCCCCAAACATCACCATGCACAATATCAAATGCAGAGTTAAAGTAAGAGGAGCTAACAAGAAAGGGTAGTCTTGATTTCTTGGCTATAGGACACACAATACAATGATGTTGTCTAAAATGCATGTTATGCAAAACATTCACAGATCTCAAAACCTTCAAAGGGGTATGACCTAACTTCTGATGCCATAATAATGATATAGTACATGACTTATTCTCTACTAGGTTACTGTCTTTATTGATGTCACCTGACATGGTATTTAAAATTGAAGTAGAAATAGACACTAGTTGAAAAGGAGCTTGTTGTTTGAAGTCATCTGCCTTGAGGATATACAAACGAAGATCTAGTTCTTCCTTACCAATCCCCAATACCTTCCCATTTGAGAGTTCCTGCAATACATAGAAGTAAGGGTAAAATGCTGCAAGGCATCTCAATTCCTTTGTGAGTTTAGACACTGATAAGAGATTGTACTTAAACTCTGGGATGTGAAGGATGTTCTGGACTTTATTATTCTTGAAGAAATAATAGATACCAACATGAGTGATAGACACATGTTCTCCAGTTGGTAAATGAACGTTATTCCTAGCATTCTCTAGTATTTCATCATATGTCTTTAGAAGATTCAAACTATGAACCATATGGTTTATAGCACCTGTGTCTACTATCTAGTTATTATGCTCTAAATTGGTCATGAATGCATGTACAACACCTGTTGGCCCAGCAACAACAACATTGGCTACACATTTAACCTCCTTGTCCTTGTTCAACAGATGCAGGATTTGCTGATATTGTTCCTGAGTAAAAAAGTGAGTTGGAGTAGTTGTCACCTGATGTCTCTGTCCTTGTGGCTCTGAAGCTGAAATACCAGAACTGACAGCAGTGTTGGCTTGAGCATGTGGAGCTCCCCCTCTTCTCTTGTTCTTAAAATCAGATGGATAACCATGAAGCTTGAAACAATTTTCTCTGGTATGACCCTTGTATTTGCAATAATTACACCAAACTGCAGTTTACCAGCTGAATTCCTAGGTTTGTAACTTCCATTTGAACTATTTGAAGTTTTGAACTAATATTAAACTGTCCTCCACCATTGTAATCTCTAGTATACACCTTGTTACTCATCATTGCAGCTTCATTGCTTTCAACATATACACCTTTTCCACTAATCCTCTAACTTTCCACACTTACTATCATAGCATTGTCATGATTCAGATTTGGTAAGGGTCGAGTCATAAGCACTCGATTCTTTGCATTCTCATAGGATTCATTTAAATTAGTGAGTAAATGATATAACTTTTGTATCTGGTAGTGTTATACATGTTTCCTTGATTCAGCACAACCACAAGAAGGTGGTGGAGTTAGTGTTTCATACTCACCCCAAAGTTCTCTTATTTAGTATAGTACACTGAGACAGAGGATATGCCTTGAGTCAATATGGCAATTTCTTTGTGTAAATAATAGGCCCTAGATGCATTATCCTTATCAAATCTCTCCCTGGGATCCTCCCACACAGTGTGTGCATCAGAGGCATAGATCGCAGAACTGATCAAACTAGGTAAAACTGTGTTCATTATCCAAGAAAGCATAATAGCATTGCATCTATCACACAATTCATGTAGACTAACATCATATCTAATCTTTCTACAAGTGCCTAGGACAAAGCCTAGTTTGTTTTTACCATGCAAAACAATTTTCATAGATCTACTCCAAATTGAATAATTTTCTGAACCTTGAAGTTGAATAGGAGTACAGAACCTTGCATATCGGAAGGATGGATGTAACGAGGATGGTTGTGATCAACTAGCTCTGTAGTTGGCGTAGACATTGAAGCCACAAATGGATAATCACCAGTTTCTTCATTGATCGCCATTGTCATAGAAAACTTACTTCTAAGAGATAAACTTCAAATTGTTAATTTGTCATGAAATTAGCCTCGATCTGACCGTGATTCAGCTAGAAAATTGAGAATTCCCAAACCCTAGAATGAGTGAGAAGTCATCTATGTTGAAGAAATAGCTCGATCGATCGATCGATGAAACTGAGAAGCTACCAACACAGTTGAATTACTCCAATTCTATCACACCCGAGCTTCAGAGAATCGAGTACCGAGCTCTGATACCATGTTGAGAAGCTCTGGCTACGGAAGAACTGTAAGTTCTAGAAGGTGAGAGAATGAGAGGAAAACTAAAATGAAGCTCATTATGTTATTAACCTTCAAAGACGAAAATGAACAGTAGTACAATAACTAGTCAGCTATTCTATTTATACAATTAACTAACTCTAAGATATTACAACTAACTACACTTAGGGGTCGTTTAGTAGGGTGTATTAGAATAATGCTAAATAAGGTGTATTAGTAATGCATGGATTAGTAATGCAGGGATTAGTAATGCAAGCATTAGTTATACAAAGATTATTTCTCATCCATTGTTTGGTGTGGTGTAATAAAAATTAAAATGCATTGCATAATTGTTAAGAAAATTAATTGTTTACCAAAATGCCCTCCATATTCTTTAACATTAATGGACTTTAAGGATAATCTTGTCTTTAACCATGCTAATGCATGCATTAATAGCCTTTGTATTGCTAATTTTCTATGCATTAGCTATACATTGGATAATACCAAATAGGGTGTATAACTAATACTTGTTTAGTTATACATAAGTTGAAAAAGTGTACCAAACAAGGTATTACTAATACACAAAGCTAATGCATGCATTATTTTCTCAAATACACTCTACCAAATGACCTCTTAGTGCATAAATAGCTAGACCCACAATACTTAACAACAATACAAAGAGTAAGTGGGCATTTGGACAAAAGAATTGTAAATTTTCAAAACAATTTCAAGTGAAAATGATATTTGAAAATTGGACTTGTGTTTGGGCATGAATATTATTTTGGATTGTTTTTTAAGTTTTGTGAGTGATTTGAGTGAAAAATTTGAAAAACAGCTTTTGAGAGTTTTTCAAAATTCATCTTCAAAAATTAAAAAATTAATGAAAAAAAATACTAATTTCTAAAAAAAGTGAATTTTTGTATGTCCAAACGGGCTCTAAATTTCTGGTTAGCAAAATTAAAAAGAAACAACGTCAGAATCCAAGGATTAGAAAATAGATCCTTGTTGTGTTTGTGTACAACATCATATGATGTGTAAAGTGAAGTACAAAGTCCAATATAAAGAGGTTTATTCGAACTTTTCATAATAGTATTTGTGACTGTCACCAATCACCATATTGATCGTAAATTGTTTGGCATCGTAAATATAAAAATTATAAAGGTTGCTGCCTAGTTCTCGTTTGACAGGTGTTTCTTATTTTTGTCCTTTCAAAAGGAAGGAAAAGGACTTAAAACAATGGAATTTCAAATTAACTTTTAACTACCTAGAGAGTAAAAATTTATCTTGAAATACACTTACTACTCCGTATATAAGATTAGTGGGAAAAGACTCTGAGAAGATTGTTCTCACAAAAGCAAGTTGTTTTATCCGATATCAAAAATAAATCAGAAAAAGACCCTAAATTTTAATTTTCACACTTGTTTTCTTCCTTTTTAACTTAAGCAAATACTCCATCCGTCTAACATAAGATGACACATTTTGCTTATTGGAAGTCAAACTGCGTGAAATTTGACCAATATTTTAAAATATATTTTGTTATTATTTTGACATGAGAAAAATTATAACTTATAGTAGTACTTTTTGTATATCTAAATTTTAGTTTTAAAATACTAAATTGAACTAATTTAATTTAGCTTCAAAATTTAGTTAAATTTACTCTCGATAAGCAAAATATGTAATCTAAATTAGCAAGACTTTTTATTCTTATTTCATTTTCCGCATACAATTATTCAGTCAGTTTCAATTTATTAGCTTCATCTATATATTAGTCTTTAAATTTTTAGAAAGAACTAGTGATGTTTGTCAGAAAAACTAAAACCAAATTTATATCAAAAATTAATTTGAAGATAAGGTTTGTTGTAAAAAGATTACGAAAGATTTGGCCAAAATTAAGCGATAAATTTGTAGATTTGTTTCCATGGTTTCTTATCATTATTTTTACACAAGAAGGGAACAATAGAAACATTTCTTAGCAAAGTGCGTAGCCTATGTTCCTATAGCACTTTGACTCAATGAAAAAGGTCCCAAGGTTTTTGTTGTTCAACAATTCAAGTAGTAAATAAGTTAGGTTTAACCAGATTCAAACGATCACAATTTTTTCTTTTAAATTTTTTTCTCAAAAACAAAAAGAGAAGTTCAACGGTTGTCAAATCTTTATGTCCATTCTCTAGACAAAAGAAAAGAATGGAAGAAGCTCTATTTACAAAGAGAATATCAAAACCTAATTAAGAATTAGATCACTAAATGCAAACGGAAGAACCTCTGTCTACCAAGAGAATATCAAGACCGAAGATATTATATAACAAAATACATATAAACAAATAATAACAACAAATTCTGTGTAATTCCACAGATGGAATCTAATATCCTTTTGAGGGTAGATCGAGAAACTATTCTCAATAGACCAGGACAGAAGGAAAAGAAGCAACAAAACAAATAGTACCAACAACAAGATAAGATGAGGCGGATTCAAGATTTTAAGTTTATGAGTCGCTACAAAAATTTCAAGTTAATATACAATACTAATTGGATTAACGGGCTGCGTTCCAAGCTAAATATTCGTATACATTTAATGGATTTTTAAATACAAATACAGGTTTCAAACAAAAGTTACTGGGTTCACCGACACACGTAGCTATTGAACTGAAATAGCCCCTGACGATAAGATAATCGAAACGAAAGAAACAACAAGTCAAAACTAAAAAAAAAAATATTATTGATATGTGAAACAAAATGTATAAAAACGTGAAATTTATTTAAAAAGAATAAAAGGGGAATGTGCAATGTGCTCAGCCACCCAAAGCTGTAAAGTAAGTTGCAATACAAAATAGAATAAGAGTTGAGCTGAGTGTATATTAATTCTATTTTGCTTCATGGTTACGAATTGAACGGGAACTTTAACCAATCCCGTCAACAAGACAGTGAAGCCTTCAATATTATTTCGTATAAACTGAATTTATTAATTTTCTCTAATTACGGTTGCTGAAAAGAAAAAAGGTTCTCCTATAGCTTTGAAACAAACACCATCACAACAATTGAAAATTGAAAATGAAATTAAAAAGAAAAAAGGGAATGTTCTCAACCACCCAAAAGTATAATGCAAGTGAAGATTGCATTACAGAAGAGAACAATGAGTAAGCTGAGTGTGGATTCTATTTCGCTTCATGGTTACGAATTGATCAGGAACCTTTATCAATCCCGTCAACAAGACAGTGAAGCGTTTAATATTTAAAAAACAGAAAGATCAAATTCCTAATTGACAGAATCATATGATGTGTTTGTGGTTAAGTGAAGGACAAAGTCTTTATATAGAGGTTATAGTCGAACAGTTCGGTATACTTTGGTGACATGTGTCGCCATATTGATCGGAAATTGTTTCACATCGTAATACAAAATGATTAAAGACTCATTGGCTAATTATCGTTTGACAGGTTTTTCACCTTTTCCACACACACCTCCCTTTTCCCGTCCCCTTCTTTGTTCCTCAATATGATAGAAAAAAGTTCAAATAAGAATCGAATCTAATTCTAAAGAGTTATTTGGACATTTTCCTTTGACACAGGATCTGTTATATAAAGTTGAATTAATTTTTTACTACTTCTTTTATGTATCATACCTTTTTTTGGTTTGTTCCGAAAAAATCATACTTTCTTATTCAGAAATATTTTAATTTAATTTTTTTTTTGTTATCTTTAATAAGATATTTATAGTCACATAAATGTCTATGATTTATTTTAGCCTAAATTTTAAAAATTAGTTTTTTAAACTCAATTTCAGCCAAATATCGCTACATAAATTGAGATATAGAGAATATTTTTCTTTGGCAAAAAGGCTTAATGACACCTAAACTTACACCCATTTGTCATCCCGGTATATAAATTTACAATATTCTCATTTAAAAACTTAAACTCAACCATCTTAATATTGATAGCTATTTTTTGCTTATGTGGCAAGGACACATCTGATGTGGCCAAAGTGAGTGTTAATCACGCCCATGAAGCACGTGTGAACATGATCATTTTAATTTTAAAAATTTAAAATCAGAAAAACGAATTACAAGTAAAATACAGTAGAAGTAATTTTAAAAAAGAAGGAAAATCGTCTTTCCAAGCTCCCCAATCCCCCTTTCATCCATTCTTTTCTCCACCTCTTTCATCCCGTCTCCAACGTCCTCCTCCCGACCGGATAAAGTTTTTCTGCTGGAATCTTCTCTGTTAAGATATGGTTTTTGGGGTAATTTCAGGAGGGAAGTTTTGGGAAATAAAATTAATGGATGTGAGAGGAAAGGGATTAGGTTTATTGAATTCTTCTACCGTTCTTATAATATTTGTTTTTCTGGTTTTTTTCGCTTGAGATTCTTGTAAACTTAAGCTATTCTAGTGAAGACTATTCATATTTATTATTTTCAATCTAATCTTGGTAAGAAAATATGCTTTGCTGTTGATTTGACTTGCGATAATGTGAATATGACATCTATGGTGTTTAGAGCGTGAATTTCAGATATATGGATTTTTCTAAGTTCATTTTTACTACTGTGGTGGCCATTTGTGGCAACCAGTAGAAACGGTGAAAAACGGGTAAAAAAGAAGCAGGTTTATAACAGGAGAGGGATTCATAATTATAAATGACAAAATTTATTAAAAAATGAATATATGACAGCTAAAACAGTGACCTGTCATACATATCATCGCGATTATAGAACACACTTTGTAAGAGGTAGGGGTGCTCGTCGGTCGGTACAATAGAATATTTAAATATTTTGATTCGGTATTCGATTTCTTAAAATGCTATACCTATATTTTACTTAGTTAAATTTGTTATGGTTCGATTTTTATCCTTTAGGTTTCGGTTTATTCGGTTCGGTAACTTCGGTTTATTCGGTTTGAATACTAACTAGTCCACATAGTCATAAACTATATTATTCATAATTAAAGTACTCAAAAGTGCAAAACTAAAACAATTATTGACAAAAGTTTTGTCCAAAACCAGCAAATATCAACCCAGAGAGAGAAAATTGTACATAAAGAAATAAATTTGATCATTAGAAATGTCTTGTTACTTGCTTAGAGTTAATTGATGAACTTAGAGAGTAAAGGAAAGTTGAATTTTAAATTTTTTATATTTATGTTATAATTAATAATATGTGTATTGTGTAATATAATATATATTTCGGTACGATATCGGTATTTTATTTTAAAATACCAAATACCAGTTTTTTTTTACAAAAAATAAATCAAATACCATACCGAATACCAAAATATCGAATACCAAATACCAAAATTTTCGATTTCAGTATGGTTATTCGGTATTAATCAAATTATGCACAGCCCTAGTAAGAAGTGTTTATTAATTGTGTTTTTATAAAGTAAAAGTGTTTAAATGGAAAAGATGTAAATTTATATACCAGAATGACAAATGAATGCAAGTTTAGGTAGCCATTAAGCAGTTTTGCCTTTTTCTTCTGCTAGTGTACTATGTAGAAACAAACTGAAGGGCTTGTACTCTGTTTTGATGATCTAACAAATTTTCATGTAAAGAACCAGATAAAAGACCTGATGTGTAGCCAGCACAAGCAGTCAACTTAAACTCAAGAAATCTGGACAATGTACTGTTGAACTCATAGGGAACAGCTGAGGGACCTGATCCCTTGATATTCTCACATACGGAAGTACAAGTCAACTTTACAGCTGGAAAGCTGTGACAGAAAAGTGACTGCCTGCAACTATACATGCTACAGTGCAACAGTCACTTCCCATTGGTTGAGAAGTGTACCAACTAGGTATGGGCATCCTTCTTGGGATGTCCTAGGGTTATAATATCTTGTTTGTCTCCAAACAAGATATTCACTTGAGCATTTACTAAAAATATTCTCTCAAGCATTGAAGAGGGCTCTAGCATTGAAGACTCAAGTGTGTCAAGAGCAAGAAGACAACTCCAATAAGGCGGACCAGTTTCACTATGTGTTGTTAGGTGTCCTTAGTTGAGTTGTAATCTTGCATTTTGTTTTTCAGTGTATCCTATTTGTGTATTGGTAAAAACATCTATAGCCTTACACGTGTACAGATTTTGGATGACTCAGCCAACCAGGTGGACCAATCAAAATATCACACGCGGACGCGGGATAAAGAGATACGGTCGATACAAGGAATTAGCCACGGAAAGATCACCAAAGAAGAAAAGGTACGGTCACGACGAATCCGGACGCAATAACAGGCCGATTCAAAGATCAGCAATCAATGTCCCGTACGTTATGCAACTCCTAAAATAACAGTTACTATTCATCTTTGTAACGCCTCATAAATGCAATAATTAAGCATTCAATAGGCTTCATGACAGAAATACAAACGTTGTACTAGGAGACCATCCCTATAAAAGGAATGTTAATGTAACAAACAGGATCATCTGATTTTTGGGAAATAAAGGCCACTTTTATTCTTTCGCTCTCAATTATCGATATTTACTCTTTATTTGGTTGATTTGATTATCAGTAACCCGAGTTTTTCTTAAATTAAGCTTTAGTACAAAAGAATTCATTTTTTGGTTAAACAAATTGGTTCCGTTACCGGGAATTCTGGTAATCATCGTTTTTCATTACCAATCGATATCCTTAAAATCATGTCAAATTTCAACAGCAACAACGTCAGCAATAATGATGATAATAACCAGCAAAGGAGTGAAACTCCAGCTTCAACTCCTCCTCGAGGAACTCCACGAATTTCAAGA
>ML286581.1:9275-27079 GCA_005239495.1 Nicotiana undulata
ACATGTCCCCTCGTGTGATAAATAATAAACAATCAGCACAACATGTCCCCTCTTGGATAAATAATATAAAAGCAACAATATAATGTGAACATCAACAATGAGAAATCTCAAGTGTAAGGAAATGCTCAATAAAATACTTTCGTCCCGGCAAAGGACTCAACTATAACCAACCTCGCATCAGAAATACAGTTTCAATAGTAAAAGCCTCAACTGAAACAAATAACACAATAACTCCCCATGTCATGAAACAACATCAAGGTATCACTTCTAAATCACCAATTACTCATAATACAGAGAATATTAAGAACACGGTATGATTCATCACGTTTGACCTACGGGCATGCTTGACCACAACATATAGGAACCCGTCACCTCACCTATACGTTGGACATGAATTACACATAGCAAATAAGACTCTATACCTAATCCCTCAAGCTAAGGTTAGGCCAAACACTTACCTCGGCTCCAAAAATGCAAGTCAAGCCTCAATCACAGCCTTTCCTCTCGAATCCAACTCCGAATCGATAATATCTAGACATAATGGATTTATTAACATCAATAATTACTCAATAAACCAATTCCAAAGCCTAATTACACATTTTCTACTATTCTTCAAAAAATACTAAAATTTGACCCCGGGCCTGCATGCTCGAATCCCAAAAATTCTCGGAGGAATCACTCACCCATAGCCTAAGGATCATTAATATGAAGTTTCTACTTGAATTCATAGCATTAATTGGATAGTTCATCAAATTCCCGAAAATCCCATCTACCACTTCAAACCTAGATTTTTCTAAGATTTAGTAGTTAATCCCCTTGACAATTCATAAATTATAGTAGTAAAAATAGAGTGAAATTATTTACCTCTACTGGAAGTGGGTCGAGGAATGGTTTATCAAGCTCTTAGGACCCTTCAATGGAGGTTGGAATGGGTGTAAATAAAAGAAACCCGAGTTTTGACACTTAAATACAGGCTGCCTACAAGGGATTTCTGCACCTGAGACCTTGGGACCACACCTGCGGTCCTGCACTTGCGAAGAAAGGGCTGCACCTGTGGAAAAGGGCCGGATGAGCTGGGTTCGCACCTGCGGAGTTGGGGGCCGCACCTGCGGTACCGAATCTGCGGAAAACGAACCGCACTTGCGGAACCTCCGCACCTGCGAGGCTGGGACCGCAGGAGCGGTCTCGCACCTGCGGCTGGGCAACCGCACCTGCGGTCACACCAGCAACAGCTGCACCAGCAGTTGTTTTAGCTGGTTTTTAGCCCCGTTGGGGGTCTGGGAGGCACCTAAGACCACCCGAGCCCTTGTCCAAAAATACCAACAAGTCCCAAATCATTATACAGACTTGCTTGAGCCCACGGAACACTCAAAACAACGCTAAAACTCAAAATCACACCCCAAAACCCCTAAAACCATAACTTAAGAAACTTCAAGTTCTTGATTTCTATAAACATGCGCCGGACCGACCTATACAACTCGGAATGACATAAAATTTTGCGGACAAGCCATAAATGAGATAACGGAACCATTCCCGGTCTCGGAATGACATTCGGACTTCGCTAACATAAAATCACGTTCCAAACCAAATTTCAAATTCTATGAAAATCTTCAAAACTTCATTAACTCTCAATTTACCATTTTTTATCCGAAACCCGTCAAATCAAGTCCGTTCCTTACCAAATTTCACAGATAACTTAAATAACATGTATTGAACCTGTTCCGGGCTCTGGAACCATATTACGGGCCCGGCAACACAGGTTTCACATCGAGGTTCATTTTCATAAGCCTTTATTATTTTCAGAAAACAATTTTCTTTAAAAATTCATTTCTCGGACTTGGGTACTCGGAATTTGATTCCGGGCATACGCCCAAGTTCTATATTTTCCTACGAACCCTCCGGGACCGTCAAATCATGGGTCAGCGTCTATTTATCAAAAATGTTGACCAAAGTCAACTTTAATCAATTAATTGTTATAAATTCAACTCTTTATCAAGTTTCCACATAAAAGCTTCCCAGCTACGCGCCCGGGATGTGCACGCACATCGAGGTGAGATTGACGGAGGCTTTCGGGCCTTGAAACACAGTTGTTTTTGCTAAATTTACATAGGATGACCTTGTGGGTGATCATAGCAAATCATATCGCACCTATCAGGACGAGTTCGCCCTCACTTCTCTAGGGCACATCCATCGCCGAGTATTTGCTTTCATGGTTTGTTTTATGGGTTTAATGGTGTTCCCGACAAAGAAGGAGAGGATTCACACTAGGTTTGCCATGGTCACTAAGACTTTAATAGAAGGGATCAACGGACAGGACTTTAGCGTTGTGCCTATGATCATTGGAGACATATACCGAGCCTTAGAAATGTGTCAACGGGGAGTAAAGCATTTCGAAGGTTGCAACTTATTACTTCAACTTTGGCTCACTGAACATCTGCAAAGGGGTGACTACCGACAAGACATCCATCGAAGAATCTGGGATGACCATATCGCTTTCCACCACCCAAAGCGAATGAACTATATTCCAGACATGTTTGCTCAGGCGGAAAATGCTAAGGGATGGGTTGAGTTACTGCGGAATTTGACCGAGGACCAGATTCAGTGGATGTTTTAATGGTTCCCAACGAACGAATTTATCATCCGATCCTGAGACGCTTCATTTTTTATATTGATTGGTCTGAGGGGAACATACCATTACGTCCCTCTCTGAGTTATGAGGCAAGCAGTGAGGAGGCAGGTTATACCTAGGGTTGAGAATATGAGACATCTTCGAGCAGACTTCCACGATGACGACAGCCCTCATAAGTGCCAAGCCCAGCATTTGTGGCACTGCAAGATTGTACTTGAGAAAGACAACATCGAGCCAGACAGGTATCATGCCGGTTGTACTCCTTTCTATCTGAGCTGGTTAGAAGAAGATATGGAGGATCGATTCGAGCCAGGATTCGCTCAGGGTCATCGGGTCACAGATGAGAAGTCCTAAGCGCAAGTTAAGTTCAAAAATATACGCAAAAGACTCCGTGAATGTGAGAATAGTCATCACCAGATACACGAGTCTAGCAAAAAGCAGATTGAGGAATGGAAGGATATGGCTATCAGCTCCAACAAGAGGTTAGGGTACTTGGAGCGAGGTATAGTCGAGTTGGAGGAAATGTTCATCAAGAGGATCGAGGACTGCAAAAAGGTTGAAGGAGCCGAAGGAGGATATCTAGCCAGGAACTACTTATTGCTGGGACTTCGCGAGTTGGGAAAGCTGATCGAAGGGAGCAGGAATGCCGAATCTAGGGAAGGTCCTTCTGGGACCAAGTAGATAGGGGTGTCCTTTATTTTGTCTCCTTTGATGTAATAAGGCCACTGGCCGTTAGTGACTTTTATTTTTCGCATATTTAGAGTCGCTTTTATCATCAATACAATGAGGCATTTAGCATTTCAAGTTCTCCAAATTAATTTATCGCTAGGCCTACCTCGGGCACAAAGAGGTTCCACAACTTAGGATGCATTTTACATTTTCGCATTATGTGTTTAAATTACCGCAATATTCTTTATAATCCTCACTGACCTCGTTACCTTTTTGTTTTTTCCCTTTATTTATTATTCCCCTCCCCAAAGCATTACTATTACTTATCTTGATGAACCGATGATTGTGACATGCAATGAGACAACGCAACAAATGGACATTGATTCAGAGGAAGATGATATACCCGACGAGATTGTCAAAGAAATTGAGAACTTCGAGAACAGACCTAAGTCCAACCGAACGAGACTGAAATTATCAATCTGGGGAATTCAGAGAACGTCAAGGAAACACAGATCATTATTCATTTGTCGCCATCAGAAAAGAAGGAATACACAGAGTTTCTAAGGTAATATGAGGACATATTCGCTTGGTCGTATGACGACATGACTGGTCTAAGTATGTCCATTGTGGCTCACAAATTGCCAACCAATCTAATGTGTCCACCGGTAAAGCAAAAGCTCAGAAAGTTCAAACCCGGCATGAGTTTGAAAATCAAAGAAGAAGTTACCAAACCGATCAACGCCAAAGTTCTCCGGGTAGTTGAGTACCCGACATGGTTAGCTAACATTGTACCTGTGCCGAAGAAAGATGGGATGGTCAGAGTCTGTGTCGACTACCGGGATCTCAACCGGGCCAGTCCGAAAGACGACTTCCCTTTGCCAAATATACACATTCTGATTGAAAATTGCGCCAAACATGAGTTACAGTCATTCGTAGATTGCTTCGCTGGTTATCATCAAATTTGGATAGATGAAGAAGATGCTGAGAAAACGGCATTCATTACGCCATGGGGAGTATACTGTTACAAGATGATGTCATTCGGCCTGAAGAATGCAGGGGCCACCTACATGAGGGCAATGCCTACCATATTCCATGACATGATTCACAAAGAGATTGAGGTGTAGGTGGACGACATCATTATCAAATCAAAGAAAGCTGCTGATCATATGGAAGATTTGAGAAAGTTCTTCAACAGGTTAAGAAAATACAATCTGAAACTGAACCCTGCAAAGTGTGCATTCGGGGTTCCTATTGGGAAATTACTGGGGTTCATTGTAAGCCGTCGGGGAATGGAATTGGATCCATCCAAAGTCAAATCCATTCAGGAATTGCCACCACCGAAGAACAAGGAGGATGTTATGAGTTTCCTGGGGAGACTTAATTACATCAGTCGATTCATAGCACAATCCACAGTCATCTGTGAACCAATCTTCAAGATGCTAAAGAAGGATGCCGCAACCAAGTAGACCGAAGATTGTCAAAAGGCCTTCGACAGAATCAAGGAGTACCTCTCAACACCACCAGTCTCGGTACCACCCGAGCCAGGTAGACCTTTGTTACTCTACCTTGTTGTGTTGGATGGAGCTTTTGGTTGTGTTCTTGGGAAACATGACGAAACAGGAAGAAAGGAGCAAGCAATTTACTACCTCAGCAAGAAGTTCACCCCGTATGAGGCCCGGTATTCTCTATTGGAACGCACTTTTTGTGCTCTGACTTGGGTCGCACAGAAGCTGAGACACTATTTCTGTGCGTATACGACATACCTCTTATCCAGGATGGACCCGTTAAAGTACATCTTCTAGAAGCCCATGCCCACTGGCAAACTGGCCAAATGGCAGATCCTGTTAAGCGAGTTCGACATTATTTACGTGACTCAGAAGGCGGTCAAAGGACAAGCATTAGCAGATCATCTTGCTGAAAATCCTGTGGACGGAGAATACGAACCATTGAAAAACGTATTTTCCCGATGATGAAGTGTCATTCGTAGGGGAGGACATTGCAGAACCCTACGATGGTTGGAGAATGTTTTTTGATGGGGCTGCAAATTTCAAAGGCGTAGGTATAGGAGCAATCCTAATATCAAAAATCGGTCAGCACTATCCGGTATCCGCCAAACTCAGGTTCCCCTACACCAACAACATGGCTTAATATGAGGCCTGCATCTTAGGGCTCAACATGGCCATCGACATGAACGTACAGGAGTTTTTAGTGATTGGTGACTCAGACTTACTGGTACACCAGGTACAAGGAGAATGGGAAACCAAGAATTCCAAGATATTGCCATATCTACACACAGGAGCTAAGAAAGAGATTCACAAAGGTAGAAATTTGGCATATCCCCAGAATCCAGAATGAGTTCGCTGATGCTTTGGCTACTCTATCATCCATGATCCAGCATCCAGATAAGAATTTCATTGATCCTATTCCAGTGAAAATCCACAATCAGCTCGCTTACGGTGCCCATATCGAAGAAGAAGCAAACGGAAATCCTTGGTTCCATGATATCAAGGAGTACTTGGCAAAAGGAGAATACCCAGAACTTGCAAATACTGCTCAGAAATGCACACTTTGGAGATTATCTAACAATTTCTTTCACAGCGGAGGAATCTTGTATAGGAGGACTCCCAATTTGGGGCTATTAAGGTGTGTTGGCGCAAAGGAAGCATCAAAATTATTGGAGGAAATTCACGCTGGGACATGCGGCCCACATATGAACGGTTTTGTTTTGGCAAAGAAGATACTTTGAGCCGGTTATTTCTAGATGACCATGGAGACGGACTGCATCCGGTATGTCCGAAAGTGTCACCGATGTCAGATATATGGGGATATGATAAAGGTACCTCCGAGTGAGCTTAATGCAACAAGTTCACCGTGGCCATTCGCCGCCTGGGGCATGGATATTATTGGACCAATCGAGCCGGCCGCCTCTAACGGACACAATTTCATTCTGGTTGCCATTGATTATTTCACCAAATGGGTCGAAGAAGCATCCTACAAAGTAGTTATTAAGAAAGTCGTGGCCAATTTCGTCCGCGACCGTATTGTTTGTCAGTTAGGAGTTCCAGAATCAGTCATCACCGATAATGGATCTAATCTCAACAGTGACTTGATGAAAGCCATGTGTGAAATATTCAAAATCAAACACAAGAACTCCACAACATACAAACCCCAGATGAATGGAGCCATTGAGGCTGCCAACAAAAACATCAATAAAATACTAAGGAAAATGATAGAGAAACATAAGAAATGGCATGAGAAATTATCATTTGCTTTGTTGGGGTATCGCACCACAGTCCGCACGTCAACTGGGGCAACTCCTTATATGTTGGTTTACGATACAAAGGTTGTTATTCCTGCCGAGGTTGAGATTCCATCTCTGAGAATCATACAAGAAGCTGAGCTCAGTGACGTAGAATGGGTAAAGAGCCGTTATGACCAGCTAGCCCTCATAGACGGAAAGAGAATGAACGCAGTCTGTCATGGCCAATTATATTAGAACAGGATGACCAGAGCCTTCAACAAGAAAGTCAAGCCGAGACGATTCACACCGGGGCATCTGCTGTTAAAGAAAATCTTTCCACATCAGGATGAAGCCAAAGGAAAATTTTCTCCCAACTGGCAAGGTCTGTACATGGTTCATAGAGTACTGACAGGAGGAGCACTTATACCCGCAGAAATGGACGGAGAAATTTGGCCAAAACCAATAAACTCAGATGCAGTCAAGCGCTACTATGTGTAACCTTTTATGCTTTCCTCAATGTTGTAAATTGAACTATGCTTGACCTGATTCCCATTTAAGAGGGGATACATAGGCAGCCCTATGGGGTCGATCACAATTTAATAAAAATCTCATTTCTCCCATAAATGGAAACTGCGGAAGAATTTTGAGGAGGACCCTCAAATTTTTGAAGCAAGTTCAGCCAATCGCCGCACAAGCAACCGCCAGAAGTATTCATCCATCAACCGGGGCAGAATTCCGAGGAGGACCCTCAAAATTCCGTGGCAGGAAAAGTTGTTATGTCTCGAACCGCGTCACAATCGTCAGTTCACCTAAAAATATTTTAAATTATATGCTTATATTATATCTTTTCAAAATCATGCATACCTATTTTTGGAACAACTTTTTTAGAAAACGCTACCCCAATGATATATCATGATCAAACAAGCGAGCCAAGTAAAGCCAGCGGGAATGCGAACTGACCTTTCCCCCTTTACAGAACTCACGATTTTTCTTTGGATGCAGGCACGAAGACGGCGAAAGCCCTAAACATATTATTATCCCCCGCAGGACATATATCTCTGAAAGACATGCTCTCAAACTCGTCGCACATGCCGACGTTTATTATCATCACAAAAACAACGCTTCATTCGCGACAATCGTACCACCGCAGTTCACCACCAGCTAAGAACTCTTACTGTCATAAGGCTACTATTCTTCCTTCCGAGGTTCTATGCTACCTCCCTCTGCATTTAATTTTTTCTACATCGCATAAGGCTATTGTTCTGCCTTCCGAGGTTCCACGCTACCTCCCTCTGCATTTTTATTTCCTGCATTGCATAAGGCTATTGTTCTGCCTTCCGATGTTCCACGCTACCTCCCTCTGCATTTTTATTTCCTGCATTGCATAAGGCTACTGTTCTGCCTTCTGAGGTTCTATGCTACCTCCCTCTGCATTTTCATTTTTTCTGCATCGCATAAGGCTACTATTCTACCTTCCGAGGTTCCACGCTACCTCCCTCTCTGCATTTTTTATCTCCTGCACCGCATAAGGCTATTGTTCTGCCTCCGAGGTTCCACACTACCTCCCTCTACATTTTTATTTCTGCATTGCATAAGGATATTGTTCTGCCTTCCGCGGTTCCACGCTACCTCCCTTTGCATTCTCATTTCCTGCATTTCATAAGGCTACTGTTCTGCCTTCCGAGGTTCCACGCTACCTCCCTTTGCATAAGGCTACTATTCTGCCTTCCGAGGTTCCACGCTACCTCCCTTTGCATTTTTATTTCCTGCATTTCATAAGGCTCCTGTTCTGCCTTCCGAGGTTCCATGCTACCTCTCATTTACTTTTCAAAGCAACCACTTTTCATGTCGTTACTTACTTTTGCTTCCTTTCGGACTAAGCTCTGCCTTTCTAAATTTCGCAAGACTAAGCTCTGTCTTGTTAGCATCATGCTACTACATTTTTCATGGGCTGAAATATCGCCAACTTGTCCAAGGGCGTTATCGTTCAGAGGCACCATCTTCATGGCCCGAGAACATCATTCCATGGCCCGAGGATCTCTTTATTCAACTTGCATATCATTATTAAAAGGAATCATGGTTCGGAGGCACCATCCTCATGGCCCGAGAACATCATTTCATAGCCGGCGAATCCCGCATCAAGCAACTCATGGCCCAGGACATCATGGTCTAAGGACGTCATCCTCAACCGTCTGAAGACAACATTCATAGTCCAACGGGAACTTGCATCATGTTTAAATTACGCAAAATATATGTTTGTCATTTGTTTGCAGGTAATCCGGTTAGGACAGCCAGCTAGGCAGGAGCGGACCGCTCCGGTTCCCCAAACGACCCGTAAGATCTTCCTACTTTTACCTTACCTTGCACATTGCGTCTGTTCTTGTGAAACGTCACCGGTATATTTCGCCGATGATTCCGGAAATACATACTGCCTGATTCCTGTAAAATCGGGGATATTTAAGCAGCTCAAAAGCCAGGGTGCGGCCAAATTCTCTCGTCCAATTTCCACTCGGTCAAAATTGGCCATCATATCTTTACCCGGCAACTCTTTCATCCTTCCCAGGTAAAGAGGGGCAGCTGTTGATATCCAGTTTTTCCTCAAATTATTTTCAAACTTGCATATAAGCTTTCAAGATCACTCTTTGTAATAATGAGTATTTTTCCCTATTTTTCCATATTCTATTAAGTTATTTTCATGTTTATTTAATATTTCATATCTTAATAATTCACAAATTACGTTATAAATAATTTCAAAATGTTCCCAGCTCGGTACGCTACTTTTAATCATTCTCTTGTCCATTAGGACTCAATCATTTCACAAATTAACCAATTGGGTCTCATTTAATTCTAATTACAGTAATTTTATAATTATAGCCCACTTGAATACTTTGTGATGTTTAATTCAACACTTATGCATTTTTTACAATTAATATTATATAATTACTGTAATTTCACTTATTTGAACTTAATTTCACTTTTTGTACAATTATTAGCTATTTTATTAATAATTTATCTATTTTTATGGGTATTTAATATCTAGCCACTTCTATTTTAAAACCTAGCCAATTTTAACTCCAACCCATCAGATCAAATAACCAAACCCAAACCCAATTGAATACCCAACCCAAACCAATAATAACCCGGCCCAACCCCTTAATTTATCTGAGTCGTTGATCAAGATAGATAAACGACCCAGAATCAATTTTCCTAAAATAATTCTAACCAACCCCCCCCCCCCCTCCCGTCTCATTCTTTNTACCCATTACGCTTCTTGAGTTTTGCAGTAGGTTTTCCGGTTCTATTCGATTCTCTTGTGAAACCCTAATTTCTGCCTAAACCACTCAGATCTATGGTGTTTTTAGCGATTCAAGCATGTCACTTTATGTTTTACATTGTTCTTGACTCGAACTTTAAAAATCATCAGTTTTAAAACAGTTTCACTTCCTTTTAAAGATAAGGTTTCTCAGAACTCTTTTATGCTTGTTTAAAACTAAGTTTCTCTTTGCGTTTAAATCTGTTCTTTGCATATCATGACTGATTATGTGATCTTACTAGCTTTTTATCTTGCATATGTTAAAAACCCTAATTTTTCTAGACTTCTTCGTTTGGTCTTGTGTATTAGCATGACTGCTCATTTCTTGTTTAAGTTGTTGTGATTATCTGCCTCGAATATGTTCTACTATGTTTTCTTAGCTTAACTTATATCACCTCTATGTGCTTATGTCCATCTTGATTGTTCAGACTTGCATCTTTTTATCAATACTTGTTTAACCTGCACGTTTACTATGTCTGGTTATTCTTGTCTATTTATATGATGAATACAGAATTGTGACTCCTTCTTGGATTGATTCTGGATTCCATACTTTTGGGGTTTGATTGATAAACCTTCCTTTAAAACCTCAATTTCTACCTCTCCTATTCAAATTAATTGATTCACTTAACTTGTCTGATGTGGTACTTTATTCTTACTAGCTATTTTCTTAATTAAAATGTTTTGAACTTAACCCTAATTGTTTACCTTATACTTGCTGAATATGAATCTTTCCTTGTCAGTTATATATTGATTTCTTTCCATATTTGTTACTGGTCCTTACCGTTTGAATTAATCCCCTTAACTTAAGGGAGTACTTGTCCTGATTTTGCTCTAATGGATTCTGAGTTCTTTGATTACCATGCCATTATGATTCTTACCATATTTGCTTACTCGTTTTCAACATTTTAAATACTCTGTCCTCTTTTTCATAACGGACACACGAATACATTGATACATTGCATATCACTAAGGCATACTCAAAACTCAGAGCACTGGCATTGTTCTGAGTTCTCTTTGCTTTCATACCCCTCCTTTCTTGCTCTTCACACTAGTTATTGACTACTCAGGCGGCTGAAAGCCAAGCCTGAGTAATCACTGTTGCTCTCTTTCATCTGCATACTACTTTTATGTTGCTCTCTTGCATCTGCATACTACTGTTCTGTTGCTCTCCTTTGCTCTGAATACTTGCTGCACTTTGCTGCTCTATACCCTTGACTGGTATGTTCCTAATTTAAGTTTACAGTGTCTCCACACATTATGTTTCAGCTCATATTAATCTACTTGTTGTTCCTTTTGTGCTTTATCTTATTGTTCTACTGCCTACCATGTAACTATCATGCTTCTATGATTTCCCCTTCTCTTTTAGTATAAGATGTCTTCTGCTTTACCTTGTATGATCTTCTATAACCCTGTTTGACCCCTATGGAATCAGCATGCCTGTTTGTCCATGTGATCATCATTTTCTTGTCTCAACATGATTGTTGTTTCTTGTCTGTTCTTATCCTCTACTTAGCTTATCATGCTACAGACATGTGTTCCCTCCCCATGACACCTAAAGACTATATGATTCTGAATCTATACCTAAAATGTGACTCTGCGATGCTTTATAACAACTATGTGATAATTATTTGAGAACTTGTAACTCTATTCTACTGCTAGCATGTGAATTAATTGTCCTCAACTCCCTACCCTTCTTAGTGTTTGTCTTCTTGAACTCTCTATATGCTGAATTGTGGTCGCACTACCTCTTTCCTTTTGTAAACTAGTTTTCATAAACTCTTACATTGTCCTCTGAAGTTATATTTCAAAACTGTTACTTCAAACTACTTTCAAACTCGACTCTTTCAAACTACAAGCACTTCACACTATTCCTAGAAACCTTAGGTTCCACCCCCTCAGTGTGAGAAATTGCTTAGGGAACCTCTTGAGTTCCCTCTGAACTTTGACACACTGAGGCTGGTAATTCCACACTGCACATGCTTAATTTTGGCAACTATGTCTGGGTGCTGGTATTGGCCAGGGACCCACGAGGGCCCTAGGGAGCTTTGCCGCACCCGGACCATGTAAGGCTGTGAGACTAGAAAGGATCGAGGTTGGAAGATATGGGCCTGATTGAAGGCTCCCTATAGAAGTAGCTTCTTATTTTCCTTTAGTGATGTAACTCATTATTTCTGGCTTGTAATAATTTGTAAACAAATAATTGGGGCTGGATAGTGAATGTGGGAGGGGACTATGCACGTTTAGTATAGTGTGGGTAGAGACCATGACAATAGGATTTTACTTACCTGTGTGCGCAGTAGATATCATGCTTAGGACATGCATACCATACATTAGAAATCATATTTAGGTTCTTTATTTCAGCATATTTATTATATTCATGCCATTTTATAAGCCCCGTTCACAGTTAACAAATATAACAAAGTAATAAACTGCTATGACGTTACTGCTACTACATTTTCATTAGTACCACATTTAGAAATCATGTTTTAGGTATTCACGTGTGCATTAGATACCATGTTCTATAGGATTTTGCCTTCAGCATGTTTTTTATTATGTGAACACCTAGTCAGTATGTATCAGATCTGGTAACCTCGTTAAAACTGTGCAAAATGGCTAAAACCGTTTCTGCAAATTCGACATTGTCTTCAATGTATTCTATGTCTTTAAAATCAGGGTCAAGGACTTGCATTTCACTAGTTTTGACTCTCATAAGACAAACAATCAGTATCACGAACGCCTAGGCAAACCTTAGGCCCAATGACATGAAAATTAATCGTTTTATGTCTTGCTTGTATTAAAAGCGATCTGTAGAACTAATCAGTCTCTTCTGAAATCCTTAGAACTTCGCTGTTTGTCATTGTTTTCACTCCTTCTTTGCCTAACAACCGATGGATTTTCCAAACAATTATCCCTTCTACAAAATCATTCTGTTTGAATCCTTGCTCTATTTTAAATTTACTGGTTTCTGAAATAGTTTACTCATTCTCCTTTTATTAAAGTTTTCTTAAACTACTGACTTGTACTCTTCTTTGATTTGCTGAATCTTTTAAAGTCACTTTCCCTTTTGGATCACTCTGTTATTTTAAAATCATGCTTTACTGATTTTTCTAAAACTTTCCATTTGCTTTTGCTAGGGACTTCATTAAGTTGTTGTGCACTTTTCAAATCCTGCTCCTGTCTTTAAATTACTGGAATTTTTAAAATCAATCATTCTCTTCTTAAGACTACTCTGTTTTAATTGAATTCCCTGCCTTAATTAATGATTTTTCAAAGAATCAGTCCTCTGCCAAAACTGCTGAAACTTACTATTTTCACTCAAATCTCCTGCTTTAAGTTCTGATTTTGAGACCTTTGTTGTGTTCGAGATGTGCTATTTATGTGTTTACTTATGGAGGGATCTGTGAGCCTCTTATCTACCTTTATGTGCTTCCATACTTGTAGTCCTAATTGTTTTATATGTCGCTTAGAATTTTGTCCTTTTAAACCTAGGGGTTCAGTCTAATACTCACCTTGTAGGATTAGTAGTCCTAAACACCCTCCAGGACTTATAGAATGGGATGGGTAATAGCATGCAATATGTTTCATGACCAACACACCCGTTTTAAATACCTTAGCGGGGTGGGGAAGGGTAGAATATGGATATGATGATCGGTGCGCTAATACCACATGTAGCCCCTCTTCGAGGCGTGACATACCGGGTATTGCATTGATGTGATCCATATTGCTTTAAAACCTAGGACATTTTCATTCAAATGATTTTACTTTGCTATTCTTTAAATTTCTTTTAATAATTTCAGTACTTACTTGAAATCCCTTCTTACGTGAGCCTTGCTTGTCATTTGTTTACTGTCCAAATTCACAAAACTACTTGGCTGGGACCCACAGTTGTAAATCTTGAGGGGTTCCTAACACCTTCCCCTTGGGATAACTTCAAGCCCTTACCCAATCTTTGGTAATGCAAACTAGTTTATGAGTTAATTATTCTAGGTGCCCTAACGCACCATAAAATCGTTAGGTGGCGACTCTTCCTTAAACCTTTTCCTTTAAGGAGTTTTCCAGAATGTCATGAAACCCGATCTCCGCGTACCTAACCCGTGCGAGAAAAAAGGGGGGTGCAGCAGTCGGGTCGTCACAATTCACACTATGTAGTTACCCAACGAATGTGATTCAATTGAACCCCTTCGTTTAATCTGCATAGCTTTGACCTGTTAACCAATGGTGGAACTACTCCTCGTCTGACGGTGCTAATTGATACCTCTTTGCCAAAAAATCATACTATATAGATAGGTTAAAGATCTTATTTTTGTATATATGCTATATGTTGAATTCGCTTGATTTTTTCGTATATCTAGTTCTTAATATATTTTGACTCCCCTTAGTAATAATTTTGGTTTTGCCGCAACTCCCCTTTTCAATAGACTCGTCTCGTAGTGGGACAGTATTTAGCTCCTTTTTGAAACAGCCATATAATGAGGATACTATTTGTTCAAAGGATTATTTTCCTATTGAGGGATAACAAGTGAGGAAATTCCCGATCAACTTTATCTTAACACTACGATACATTTGACTTCCCTCATAGGTGAAAAATATATAAAAAATATATCTCAAAAGCTTGTCTCTTTTAAATACATATTTGAATAAAACATTTATGTGACAAGTATAGAGAACTGAGATATACTAGTTACTCGCAAATAGATGTATCATGTCACGACTCAAATCCTACTATAGGCCGTGATGGCATCCAACGCCGTCGTTAGGCTAGCCAACAATTAAATCAATACGTCAATGGTAGTTCCAAGATGCATTTCAAATTAATTAGTTCATTCATTTTCATAAAAGAATAGATGTTATTATTTTAAATGTTCGAATACGGCTGAACTATAAGCGCAAAGGCATAAAATAATACAACTGTATGTAAAATTTAAATCCCCAAACCCCGCGCAAGTTCATGAGCATCTACTAGGGAAAAAATAATACAGTATTTGTCTGTAATATAAGATAGACAGGATAAAGTAAATAGATACGATGGAGACTTTGTATGCTGCAGATCGTAGAATAGAATGTAACTCAACATAAATTCCCCTTAGCAGTTGCGCTTATGCGCCAAGATAACCACTAACTGAACTTGTCAGAGCCTGCACAATTAGTGAAAAAGTGTAGTATGAGTATGTAAATCAACATGTACCCAGTAAGTGTCTAGCCTAACCCCGAAGAAGTAGTAACAAGGGATCAACCTCGACACTTACTAGTGGTCCAATAAATCATGTACAATACAAAAAGTAGATAGGCATGAAGCATGGTGAGTAGACAATGAAGACATATATAGGTACATAATACGATCCTTGAATGAACAGTAAACACAAGGTCCTCAAATACTGAAAACTTCCTCAATTGGAATACATAATGGGCAACACCAAATCAACAGTCACATCTCATGTCAAGAAAACTCAAAAGTACGCTGACTCCTTATCAATTATTTCGTACATTTCTGCCGAGGCGAGCTGCCCGATCACATAATAGTAAAGGCACAAATTCTTGTCATGGCGTATAGCTCGATCCCATAATAGTACCTCTTATGCATTCAGCCCGATCCTATAATAATCATGTACACTGCCGAGGGTCGACCGACATGAACCATAGATGCATATCATAATACTGCCGAGGCGAATGGTGCGATCCCATAATGATACTGCTAAGACGTTCAGCTTGATCCCATAGGAATAGTGAAGACTTGACGAGTTACTGGACCCCTCACGAATATATGTTTGAGTTGTAAAATTCAAGAAACTTTATGACAAATACATACAACAAAGGAAAAATCCCTAAAAGGAAGTGTCATCTCTATTGCTAATCAAGTGGCTCGCCAAATATCTAACATCAAAATTTGATACCTTATGCAAGTCTAGTCTCATGCTAAATATGATAATTAAGGAATGTAAATAGGAAAAGATAATTCAAATAATACAATTAAAGCATGGTATGAGTCTAAATCTACCTGGACATAATCAGGAATTCTACCATACGCACGGACACTCGTCACCTAATACGTGCATAGAGGGACATATAGCATATAGCATACATAAAATCTATGGAGTAGATTCCCCCTCATAAGGTTAGAAAGGAGACTTACCTTACTATGAAATCCGATAACCGGCTCCAACGCCTCTCTAAATCCTCAAGAAAATGCTAAAATATCCAAAACTAATCAAACAACGTGCAAATCAATCAAAATATACTCCAATACTTGTAATTTAATAATTTATAATAGTTCCCAACTCTGATCGAAAATTCACAAAGTCAACCCTAGGGCCCATGTACCCGGATTCCAATAGTTTTCGAAGAAAAACATTACCCATAATACCACAAACTAAAATATATGATTTATTCTTAATTCCATGTCCAATTTCGTGGTCAAAATCCAAAAATATAAATTCTAGGTTTTTCTTCAAAAATCCCACAATTTCTACCAATTTTCATGTTAACATCTATATATAATTCATGTATCTATCTTTCAACAAGTGGGAATAACATACCTCATAATAGATCATGAAAATAGCTCCTCCAAACCGCCCAAAAATCACTCAAGCAAGAGAGAAATAAGTGAATATGAGCCAAGTCTCATACTAAAATCAAGTCTGTTGAGGTCTTTCCTCTTCGCGATCGCGGAAATAGCCTTGCGATTGTGAAGGCTAACCATCCATGCCCCAAAATTTCTTCTTCGTGAATGTGAGGTCTATAAATCACCGTACAAAGCTATTAGAATCATCAAAACGCCATTTCGAAGTCGTCTACATAAAAGTTAAATTTCGGTCAAGTCTTACCGCTTAAGCTTCAAAAAAAAAGAATCCTTCTTCAAAACTTACCCTGAATCATCCGAAAACTGAACTCGGCCACACACTCAAGCCATAACACATAATACGAAGTTGCTCGAGACCTAAAGCTGTTGAAGGGACGCTAATTCTCAAAACAGCCGGTGCGTCGTTACATCCTCCCCCTCTTAAAGTACGTATCATTCCAACTGAAACCTTCCACTAATTTAATTCCACCAACAAAATCACAACACATACGGAACTCCCACACCAGTAGAGCTTCTAAACCATTAATTGTAACCAACCATCTGGAAACCACATCAAAACTATCGGAATGAGTAACAGAAAAAATCATTTCTAGCCCCATAGCTCTTAATAACGAAATAAACAAAAAAAAATAGATATGGGTTACCACCATAGAATCCCCAGCATGGGCAAACACATAAGCAATGTACCAAATCACCAAACTCACCCGTATGTGAAGTAACATAGGAGGACTCACCTCGATAAGCAGAATCAAAACAAAAAAACGAATGATGCTCCTCTATAATAAATCGAAACCATACCCATGCAACATTATCTGGTGCAGCAGCCTCAACCGTACCATAGAAAATACATCAACGGCTCAAGCCTCCCCATCTTGGGCACCCTCTACTCGCCTAAACTGCACCCCAAGCTGGCGGTGTAGGGATATCAGTAACTGGAGAAAAACTCATAGCCAGAATACCCTGTTGTGACTGTTGTGACACATCTGTCCGGAGTCTAGGACAATCTCTCACTGTGTGGCCGGTATTTCCACACTCAAAGCAACCTCTCCGCTAACGTAGTTGTACAAGATATCAAGTATAGATACCATGAGACCCATAGGTACCTGGAACTCCTTGCAAAGCCTGAAGTGAAAACAGAACTGGATGACACACAAAACCTCTACCATACATACCCTGCCTCCAAAATAGGGACCAGTAGATCCTCCTAGCCTATGTGACCTCTTAGCCTCCATGTCCTCTCTCTCCTGACCTCTCATGCCCTTTAATCGACAGGCGATCTCTACTACCTGCTGAAATGAAACATCTGACTCCAACTCCCGATCCATGTGGAACTAGATATCATGAATGAGCCCTCCCCCCCCCCCCCAAAAACCCC